>PVKA01012974.1:0-56289 GCA_004027165.1 Ctenomys sociabilis | reverse complement strand
GTCTTCTTCTTCTTTCTTCTTCCTCCTCCTCCTTCTTCTTTCTCCTTCCTTTCTCTCACTCATTTCCTGGTTTGATGCTTGTAAATTGCTCATGGCAGGGAACTTCATTGCTAGTATAGAGAACATTTAGGAAAGGACTACTTCTCAGTGATGTCCTCCAAGTATAGATGCCTTTTGAGTTTTAAGTCTATTGAAAGATCTTATCTCTTCAGTTTATTAGGGATGAAAAGTTGTTGCCTATTTGGCTTAACACCTAGTTTTTGGCCCAGGTCCATAGTACTCTTTCTAGCTGTGGTGGACTGTCAACTGGTGGACAATTTGTTGCACTCTGCTGAACTGAGCTAGTGTGGTGCTCAGTGTGGGAGCTCACCTGAGGATTGTTTCCAGGAACATAAGAGACAGAACTAGAGCAGTTCTTGGAATCTGCTGATTGGAAGCTGCTCTTGGGCTATTCTGGTGGGGGACCTTGTCATACTTGCTTTCCTGGTGAATTTGGTTGTTCTCATTGTTAAAGGAGCTTGGGACATTGTTGTCATTGAGAATGGCTATAGTTCCCTTTGAGGAAGCTCTGATCCTCACCTTGAGCGTTACTTTCTGGCTCCAGAGGGAAAGATGGTGCACTGCCCATCTTCATGGGGAAGCTTGCTATGTTGACTTTCCTGATGGGGACTCAGCTTTCATCATCCTCAGAGGAGCCCAGGACTTCAATGCTTCTGAGGATGGCTGTGGTGCTTTTGCTCAGGAGAGCTCTGGTTCTTAACTTGAATATTGCTTCCTGGCTCCAGTGCATATCCTCCAGCCTGCTAGCACAGATCCTGCATCCTGCTGGCACAGAGTTTCCAGTTTCCACCACTGACTGTTGGCCTTCCCAGCGCAGATCCTTGAAGAAGGCCTGAATAAAATGTTGTTGTGTGCTTTAGGCTTCCAGTTGGACTTGTGGCAAACACTGTTATGAGCTCTAGGTTTTCAGCTGGACTCTTGCAAAATATTAGGATCTAGACCCTCATCTGAATTCTTTGATCTTTAATGTGTGGCCAGACTTTCTTCACTTTTTGTATGATTCTTTGGGTGATGCACTATAAAATAATCTTATAAAATGTGTCCTGTCTTGCATTAGTCCCTTTAAAACCTCACACTATGACAATAAGTCTCATGCAATCTCAGTCTTGGCATACAAGGAAGAACAATTGATTAGAAGAATTATGTCACCATGGCTAAAGTACTATAATCAGTGAAACAATAGCATAAAACACAGCCTAGAAAGTGATAAATTGTGGTAAATATTAATTTGCCAGTTTTGATCAAATAAATGAGATTTGTGCTTTTGTGAAAAAAATCTGAAATGAACCAGAAAATTGTGTATGCTAAATATGCCCTCATATGGAAATTTTACCCTCAGGAGAGAAATTTGAAAAAGGGTTGGGAGAAAAATAGAGAAATAGAGCAAACTAGATAACTCAGCAGACTAAGCGCCTGCTTTGGCAAGTGCAGGGACTGTATGCCAAGCTGGCCCTGCCCTTAGCGTGCTCTGAGCCAGTGACTAAGTCCTGGCGTGAAGGTGCACACCTGTATTCCCAGCCCTGGTGAGGCTAAAAACAGGAGAATCACTATGCGTCCAAGCTGTGTAGTGAGACCCTGCATCAAATACATAGAATGGAAAAAAACAATAGATAAATACAAGAACAAAAAGAGATTAGAAGCAAAGCTGTGGAAAAAAAGGAAGATTATATAACCTTTAGCATGATGATTTGTGTCTAGAGGTCCCTATAAAGTCTCATGCAGTCATTGGGTGTTTACAGGTGGCTGAATCTAGAGTGTGTGACAGATCATAGTGAGTGCTGGGATTAAGGGTGCTGGGACTAAAGGTGGGTGATTGCTGGATCAGTCAGTGACTGGGTTGTCCCCACCATAATCCCAGTGGACTGGATACAATATAGGGGACAGGAAGAGGCTATTTTTCTCCTTGCTGCTCTTGCTGTTTTCTACTTTCATACACTATTGCCCCTCTGCCATGTGTCACACTGCCTTGGAGCCAGCTGATTATGGACTAAACACTACAAACTATGAGTTAAATCAACTTTTCCTCCTTTAACTTTAGGTCTCATGTATTTTGTCTCAGCAATGAGAAAAACCTGGGAGACTGATGAAGAAGACACGGGAAAAAGCACAGGAAGAAAAGAATTAAAAAAATTTATTTGTTTCATATTTGCTACAGGGTCTCACTACCCAGCTTGGACTCATAGTGATCCTCTTGTTTTCAGTCTCCCCAGTGCTAGGATTACAGGCGTGCATCACCATGCCTGGTCTCAGTGGCCGGCTCAGTGTGCCTGGGGGCGGGGGGTGGTATGTGGTGCCAGGGATCAAATCGCGGTCCCTGAGCTTGCCTAAGCAGGTGCTTAGTCTGCTGAGCTATCTCACCGGCCCTGAGAAGGAAAAAAATAAAAGTAAGAACAGAGAACAACAACAAAACTAGAAACAATATTTATACTTATATAAAAAGAACAACAATGAAAACTAAAAAGAAAAAAAATGAAAACAAGCAAGAATGATAAAAAAGTCCACTTTAGGGACTGTTTCTGCTGTCACTGGTTGAGCGGGTACACAGATCCACATCCCTGCAAGACAGACATATATTTATGGCTGGATAAGCCCAGAAAGCCTACCCATTTGGTTCCTCTGAAGTTCAGGCTGGTTTCTGTCTGTGAGGCTGGGGGCCAATTTGTTCAGCCTGCAGCATTCCGTGTGCCTCCTGTCAGCTTCAACTCAGTTTCTTGACCTCTTACAGATTTGAACTTGGTTCTGCCTTACACTAACACCAGGAGCCACTAGATGGAGCCAGGGTGCAGCCGCTCTGCACTGGAGCTCAGTCTGCCCCTCTTCAGAATGCGAATTGGCCAATTGCCCTCCTCTACACACGAATAACTCTCCATCCACTGCTGTCTGCTGTGCCCACTGCTATGTCCCACTGATGGGTTTCTCTGTGGAGGCCTGTGGGGTCCCCAGTTGTCGCTGTGCACCTGTAGGATTGAGGGCTGTGCCCTGCCTAGAGAGCCTGGGGTCATAGAGAAAGTGCGCTTGCCACCTCCTTCTTCTGCTTTAGGTCCCTGTCTTTGCTCTCCCCATGGGCTTCAATTCTCAGTTCAGATCCCTGCTGAACTCACTTCCCTCTTCTCTTCCTCAGGCTGCTATATTCCAGTGTCTGGGCACCCCAACTTGAAGCTCTTACTCTGCTGTTCACTGCTCTGACACCTTCCCAGAAGTCCTGAGCATGTTTTTTTTTTTTTTTTTTTTTTTTTTTTTTTTTTTTTTTTTTTTTTTTTTTTTTTTTTTTTTTTTTTTTTTTTTTTTTTTTTTTTTTTTTTTTTTTTTTTTTTTTTTTTTTTTTTTTTTTTTTTTTTTATAAAACCAAAAAGAGGAAATTTAAATTGAGAACTAAAGGACTTTATTAACTTGCACTAAAAGGGCTTTAACAATAGTCTTTCTTGCCATAACCTACAGGGTGCCTCTGGCAAACCTCAGAGACTCCATAGCTGCAACAAATACAGAAAAGAAGCCATGGCTAGAAAGTGTAAAGCCTCTCCAGGGCTGGAAGACTCTTTCTTGATGTATGACCCGAGATGCAGGAGGTCACAAGTAGAGAGATAATGGGATTGACATTTTTATGGTTGATTAATTAGCTGAAGAAACCCAGGAGCCTACCTTGGAGTAGGAGAGGAGAGACTATAGCCTTCAGTCACACACTACCCATGCTTTTGAAAATAGGCAAGAGTAGTGTGTGTGTGTGTGTGTGTGTAAATGTGTGTGTTTAGCATGAGGGTTGTGTTGTGTTACTAGAGTGGGAGTGGAGAGCAAGAGCAGCATCTCCCTGAGGTTGTATGTATGAACAAAGCCTTCAGGAGTTGACCTCAAGGCTTCTGTGCTTACTCTGCCAATTCCTGAGGTCAATGACAATTATCAGTTGTTTCAATGCATTATTTTTCTCATTTGTAAGATGGAGAGTTTGAGTTGGTATGAGAAATATATATATATATATATATATATATATATATATATATATATATATATATATATATATATCAGTGTGTCATGCTGCTACACAGAAAGCCATAGTGTTCTAATGGAAATTGATGCTAGAAAATAGGAGTTTTAAATTATAAGAGGTTCTCTGGATTGCCTCTCTGACACATCATTGAAACCTCTTCTAATTGTTTGTGTGCATTTTTCTGAAAGGGCAAATGAGAGTCATCGCTCCCTTTGGGATTTTAATATTATTCCAAGTCCCATAAAGGTAAATAACTATTGCCCTGCAATTTCTACAAGAGGTCAGGACAGTCCTAATTTGTGTTCTGTATGGAGTACATTGGAGTTGAAGAGGTAGCTCTCATTTCAACAAAGTGAGTGTTCAAGCACATTGGAACATAGAACAGGTAGAGATTTGTTCCCATGGGAACCAGAGAATCTTTCCAAACAAGGCTCAGAAACACACACCCAAAGGACTTCTATAGGGACCACATGTGAATTAACTTTCAGGAATGTGTAATTTGTCAGGAAAATTTGATTAGAGCAGCAGCCCTCCAAATATATGACTATTTAGAAGTCGAACAAATAGGAGAATGATTGGTTTTGTTTCTACTTTGATTTTTCTGTAATTCCAGGTCTTTGGGCAAGACATTTAATTAACCATCCTATGCACCCCCAATTGGAGTATCTGACTCTTATTGACTTCTTAGTTTTGCTGTATCACAAAGACTTGTGATTTACTTCACGAGTGAAATGGTCACGTAGGTTAATGTTGCTCTTTTAGAATTTGTGCTTTGCTTTTGATTTGTTCTTTTTCTTTGGGGATGCTGGAGATTGAACTCAGGGCCTCACACAAGCCAGGCAAGCACTTTCCCACTGAGTTAGATTCTTAGCCCTCAATTGTTCTTTTTGAAACTTAAAATTAATGAGGGACATCCTCCAGGTAATGCTAATACTCTTCACTTAAACTTGAAATGTTGGCTGAGATTTAGAAAGCACTTTGAAAAAGATGGTAAAATATGCTAGGCTTTCCCAGTGGGCCTAGAGACTCTTGTGCAAAGAACACACATGTCCAGCATGGTGGAGTCAATGGTCCTTGTCAGGTGCGTACCTCTTGGTCCCCTTAGCCAAGGGTGTTGCTCTCCTCTTCTTGGCATGAACTCTGTATAACTCCTAGAAAAGTGTCCTCACAGTCCTGTGTCCAATACCTGCTGTTTCTTGTTATTGCTTGTGCTTATTTGTGATGGTTTGGCCTTTTGAACTAGCGCTTCACATTCACTGATTCTTACAGCTCCCAACAACCCTCCCTTCTCACTATGTGAACAGTCCTTCATCTTGTCCTCTTCTTGGAACTGAGGTATTGGCAGGACATACTGGTGAAGACTAGAATCCTTCAGTCCATTTGAAAAATTCAAATCCACTCCCTTTACTGGGTAGTAGAAAGATCATGTTCTTATCTTGCTTTGTTATGAAGTTAGATTGGACTGTGAGATTCATCTCACAGAAGATGAGAAAAGAAGGGGCTGAGGAGATGGCTCGGTAGAATAAGCACTTCCCTGGCAAGTGCAAGGGCCTGAGTTCAATGTCCAGTTTCACACACACACACACACACACACACACACACAAAAAAAAAAAAAAAAAAAAAGAAAAGAAAAGAAAAGGTAAGAAAAAGGTGAAAGTGATGACTCTTATTCCAGGCTTGACTGGTTAACATGTATGGATAGCCATCAGTGCTCTTTTCCTGTATGCATACTGAATGTAGATGACTGAGGTTCTAGGAGATGGACCTGTAGGATGGAGGGAACTAGATCTTTTAAGTATGATATGGAAATATTTCAACCAGGAACAACCATCTTATCATAAAATCAACTCATCATTATGCATTAGATCACAAGAATATGGCAGTTTCTCTGTGTTAGTATTCAGTTTTATGAAATGTAGAGCTAAATCATACTATAACTACACATACAATTCTATTATTAGATATTTCTTACTTCCTTCATAGGACCTAGGATAATGTAGGAATAGGTTCAAGTAATGCTGGTTGCTTTCTCTAAATGGCAATGTATTATTGACCATCACTTTTAAGGGTAGAGAGAGAAAAGGAATGCTCTGTTCAGGGCCAGAGGTACACAGTAAAAAAAAAAAAGGGAAATGTTGATGGTGGGCATCCCATTAGCATATATACAGGGTAGATAAAACACATGGATCTGGCGTTCCATCTTGGTCAATAACATCAAATAAACAAACAGTATTGTTATTGATTATTATATTAAGTAAATACCAGGAAAGGCATTGGTATTGATTATTACATTACAGAAATGTACAGAGGTGACATTATTGAATTTTTATTTAACAACAAAGGAATGGACAAAACTCACATCCCAGCCAACCTATCTCAAAAATGGCTCAAATTTCTTGAGCATAATTCTTGGACAAGGACTTATTTTATGAATCTTGGAAAAGATGAAAACTTTCCTCATCAAATTCCCATTAAGAATAAGAGCAATTAGGGGCACATATGCATCCCTCTATAAAACAGACTTAGAGGTGGTAGAATGATTGCTAGCAGCAAACACCCGTGGGAGCTCTCAAACACCAAATGGTGAACTGAGCTCTTTTAAGATTTGGGACTTATTACAGAAATCAGACTGAGAAATGGCACTCAGTTGCAAGAAGCAGGAAAAATTTCATTATGTGCAAAATGAATGCAAGGTTATTTATAATTGGTGACCCATAGTTTTGCATTTCTGAGCTTGAAGATAATTGGTAGATACAGTGGTCAAAGCACTCTGTCATCTGCACATAGTATGAATAAAGAGTGAAAAGATAAAATACTGCTACCACATTTGTGTTTGTGAAACAGGATGACACAATTATTTAAGCTTTTTGAAAAAGTAAGGAGGAGTAGTGGTCTAGGTTTTCATCCTCTTCTAGGTTAGAGGGAATGGACCTTGAGAAGGAGGATACAGCAAAGAGAGGGGGGAGATGTTTGTGGAAGACGTTTGTCCTTAGTGGGAAAGATGAAGGAAGAGATGGCTGAGGACAGGCCACAGGGAGATGGGATCTCAGTTACAAGTTGAACAGGATCAGAGTGGTGAGTTCATCATGGAAGGAGATGACAAAGAGACGCAGGTCATATAGTCAGCAGAGGCACAAGTTGAAGACACCATAGGGCTTACACAGTAGAAGGCAAAGGTATGCATCAGATGATGTGACTTCAGGGGGTGGTAACTGACTTCCTCTATGAGGCTGTGAATTCTTTGATCCAGGGACCCATGTCTTGGAGTAGACAGTTGTGGTCTTTGCTGGTGCAGCTTTCACTTGCATTGCTCTGTGGTGTCAGAACCTCTCTTCCAGGGGATCACCCTGTCCCTCACCTTCCCTCGCTTGGTTCAGGTGGGTTGGCTGGGTTCCTGGCTTCTAGGAATGGAAACCACTTTGTTCAGCTTAGCAAGAGCAGCCACTGTGCAGGTCAGAGGGCTGATTCTAGGAGTGGGACTATGAGCAAAGTGTACAGTCCTCTTCAGGACATTTTTGGAGCTGATGGAAAAGGAAACTATTTCCACACTGGGTTTCAAAATGGAATGATGTAAGCCACATGAAAGCTTTCTTCCATAGACCAGTAGACAACAGGCAATAAGAAGATATGAGATACAGATTTGAGTGAAAAAGAGAGGTCAGAGGAGGGGAGAGAAGGAGAGGAAGGAAGAAAGTTCTATTATTTTAGCATTTCAGTTAGCCTCCTATATTTAGAGCCAACTCCTAGAGCTAAACTCTTTTTAATCTGTTTTAGATTTTCAAGCTAGTTTCTTTCGCTAGCGCCAAAAAGCACCCCAACTAACATAGATGACTTGTCCCCAGCATGGCCCCAGAATTTCACAGCACTTGATGTTTGGTGTATTGGCTCAGTGCCTGAGCATATGAATACATGTTCCCCTAGAGAAATCTTCTAGATAACAGTTTCAGATTGAAAACCCACGTTTCTGGCTGCCTGATTCAGGACGGCTTCTACACTTCCCCCACTCCTCCTCTCCTGTCCCATAGCACTGCATGACACTGGTAGAGCACTTAGTGCAGTGTTTTGTGACTGTTTGCCCGTCTCCCCCACTACACTGGGTGTGGTGAGGGTAGAAATGAAGCGCATCCATTCGCCTCTGTATTCCCCGTCCTACTGTAGAGAAAGGCTCAGCGAAGGAAGGAAGAGTGGCCTTCTGCTGCAGCTGCAGTAATCTCATCTCAAGCCCCTGGGGGGCCTTTGCACTTACCACTGCCTTGTCTATGCTACCTTTCTCCCCAGCTTCATTTGGCTGGCCTTTGTCATTCAGGTCATCATTATCCTCTGTGACTACCTGATGTAATGTGGCTCAAGCAACCTGTGTCCCTGTGTTGTCGCACTGAATTGTCTTCATGACACTTACTTCTCTCACTGCTTTTGACTTTTAAAATCTGTTCATGTATCTCCTGTCCATTTTCAGCAGATTTCTCCTCTGAGGTGCTTATCCTGTACCGCAGCACCAGGACTAGTGCCTGGACAGAGGAAGCACTCAGGGACTGTCTTAGTGAGGCTGCATAACAAATTACTGGAGACCATGTGGCTTCAATAGCAGGCAATTATTTTTCATAGTTCTGGTTCTGGGGGGTTCAAGATTAAGGTGCCAGAAGATTTGGTGTCTCTTGTGGCTTTTCCTGGCTCAGCTATGGCTGCCTTCCCATTACCTTACATAGTGGGGGAAGCTAAGAGAGCTTCCCACGTCTCTTCAGTGATCCCATTCATGAGAGCTCCACTGCATGACCAAATCGTGCTCAAAAGTCCTGACTCCAAATGCGATCATATTATGGGTTAAAATTTCAATACATGAGTTTTGAGAAGGATACATTTAGCCCATTGCAACAAATACTTGTGAAACAGATGAACCAATAACTGTTTAGTGAAAGAAAATGCTCTGAAATAAAACCAAGCAGGGAAGCTTAAAAAGATGAACAATAACTTTCTATGACTGAGGCAAGAGCCTTTGGTACATATTAATGAGTTATCTTGCTTCAAATGTAGAATGCCAGAGAAGAGCTAAGCTACAATAAATAGCCAAAGTCTTGTGTTGACATTTTTGATTGCTTTGTTGTTCATTTTATATTTCTGTCCTCAGTATTTGGGAAGGGTGCTTTTTCAGAGGATAATTTTGTGACCATTTGGATCAAGCCCCTTAGCACCCCAGCAAACGTACCTCAGCCATGGACAGTCCCACCCAAATGAACAACAGGTGGTGAATTAATAGTGCTATTTGCATTTTGAGGCTATATGTATGCAGAATCTTGCTTCTGTGGGACTAGAAATCTTTACATCATGATGTGTTTATATTTCAAGAAATAAAAACTGAAATATTGGCTTGCTTTTGTCATGGTTGTAGGATAATCCACCATAAAAAATCACAATATAATTTCATTTTTTCCTTGGTTTAAAGCTGCCAAGAAGGCAGCACTAAGTCTGAGGAAAGAATCTGATTTTAAGAGTACCTGTATGCAAGTAGTTTGTGGAGGTGGCTTGTCCTTTTGCATAATAAATTAGAGCTCTCTGTTTTTTTTTCAACAGAATAGATGTTTAGATTAATAAAGCCAGATGAGGCCTATAGGTATGTGAATCGATGTAGCCTGGTTAGAGATGACAAAGAGCTTCATGCCTGAGCGCTTTGCAGCCTAATTCAATAAAACAAAACAAAAGGCAAATGCTAGAAGAGCTGCAAAGAGAATCTTTATGAAAATATTGAAACCTCTCTACAAAGGAAGTCATACCTTCTCCTGCGAGCTTGCTCCCCACACTGTAATGAAGCTATGTGCCTCTTTTCAGGGAAAAATCAAGGTGTTTTGTAGTTTTTAACAAAGCAATCCAAAGGAACCATTTTGAGTGTAACTTATTCTTTGGTCTTTAACTGAAGAGTGAAATGCAGAAATAAAACTAGATTTCTTTTCCTCCCTATCAATTTGCAAAACTGAAGGATAAATCCAAACGGAAACAGCAGAATATGAAAAGCTATTTACGGATCTGTGGCCGTCTCTGACTCTATCAATTTGTTTTCCAGCCTTTGTTGTGGTTCTGCGTTTCTCTTGGGTCTCTAGAGACTCTTTCAGGCTTGAGAAGAGAATAACAATAGCCCACATGTCCTTTAGGAGGCTTTCCCACGACAGTCACAGCGTTTCCTCAAATCTGATCATGTATTCTTTTAATGATGGAGGAAAAAACAGCAAAAATTATTCATTCTGGGGAACATGAAAATCAGCACAGCAATAGCGTCTGAGTAAGTGTATAATTTTGCTCCCTGTCATCATGGTCAACTCCAAGACACAAAAGAAAAGAATCAATCAGTCTCTTTTTTGGCATTTCACAAATCCATAATTATAGAACGTACATTTACAAAAGATGCAAAGTGCTAAGTAAATCTGAGCAGGACATGCAAAGCAGAGGTGGCGTGATAAGTGCTGGACTTTCTAACCCAGGCTTCCGGTCTCAGCATCATCCAGTGACAGGTGCGCACTACTAATAAGGTCTCTATTTCTCCTGAATTTTATGTTTCATGTCCATAAGATGGGGACCACGGTGTTTGCTCTTTCTTCCTCCACAGGGCTAATGAAACCTAACATGAGACATATGCAAATGTTAGAAAGTGTTAAAATATGTATAAATATAGAAGTTCAATATCCCTTACCTAGCACACTTCGACCAGAAGTGTTGTGGGGCTGGGATTTTTTTCCTGCAGCTTTTGGAATATTTGCCTATATTTAATGAGATACTTGGGAATGAAACTTAAGTTTAAACAAATTCATTTGTTTCATGCCCACACTATACACATGACCTGAAGGTAATTGTATGCAGTAGTTTGAGTATTCCTGCATTGTGATGGTGCCTTTGTGTGTCACAGGAGGCCAGGTGTGGAATTTTCCATTTGTGACATTGCATGGTATCAAACAGTTTCAGCTTTTAGAGCATTTGGATTTTGGCTTTTTCAGTGAGGCACATTCAACTCATAATGTTATCTAATTATTAGAGTAGTGATAGTTTTCTTTTTAAAGATAATAAAAAACCAAAGTGATAGAAAATTAATAATGGTTATTGTGTTGAATACTGTTATCTTTGCAGTAAATTCTTAGATTACCAGATGCAGGCATGTAAAATTGTTCAAATAACAGAAACACTAACTGTTCCTTTCAATGTACTCATAGAAACTACTAGTACAATTACCTTAGTGTGTGGGTTACTTTTCTCTCATTGCTGGGACAAAATACCCAATGACCCACATTAGGGAAAGAAAGATTTATTTAGCTCACAGTCTGTGGAGGTTTCAGTTCATACTGAGCTGGCTCCAAGGAAGAGAGGCACATGGCAGAGGACAGCTGTTCATGGTGGCAGAAAACAGCAAAACAACAAGAACAAAAATAGAGCAGTAGCAGCAACAGCAGCAGAGGTGGAGGTAAAGAGCAAACCTCTCTCCCTTCCTCATATTGCATTCAGACTATCCTGTTATGGGTGCAGCACTCACACCTATAATCTCAGAAACACTAACACCCATAATCCCTGTATTGGATCATGAAGCAGTCACAAGCTCTAGAAGTCCACCCTGTGACTACATGAAGCTTTGGGGGTGGGGGACAACTAAAAACTAACCATAGCATGTCTCTATATGTCTACCTCTATCTCTATGTGTAATCTACTTTTTCTTTCTTTCTTCTTTCTTTCTTTCTTTCTTTCTTTCTTTCTTTCTTTCTTTCTTTCTTTCTTTCTTTCTTTCTTTTCCTTCCTTCCTTCCTTCCTTCCTTCCTTCCTTCCTTCCTTCCTTCCTTCCTTCCTTCCTTCTTTTCTACCTTTTCCTATCCTAGTTACTCTTTCCATCCTAAGCAGTTTCTTTCCATTTCAGTGTCTATTATTGCATCCTTTAGATCTTATTTACTTTTTCAGTTTCTTACACTAGGGAGACAATATAATGTTTACATATGTGAACCTGATCTTTTCACTATGAGTACGGTCTCCAGTTGCATCTATTTACCTATAAAAAGAAAGAAATCTATCTTTCTTTATAGCCTAGCAGTACTCCATGCTTTCTTTAATATGCTCAGTGTTCTCTGGGAATTCTGTGCAGAAAAATCCTACAACGTCTATTTGTAAGCGAATTCCTGCATTCCAGCTCTTGGTTTTGTAATTCTATAATATGTATGCATAGATATGTATATAAATACTTACTATGCTTATTTTTTTTCACCCCACCATTCCAAATCACTGCCGATGTTTTAAGTTAATTCTTGCATGCCTTCAACAATTCAACTCAGTATTACCTCCTTCAAGAAACTTTCCCCTCTTGTGTTTCTAAAAATCCCTGAGCTTCAATGGTGTCCCAAATTTTCTGATCAAGGATACTATGGGGCCACAGAGAAAAGTGATCGATGATGTAGAGTGGGCCTAAGGAGAGTCACATGGAGAGAAAACATTCTCTCAGTCTTCCACAGAGAGCAAATTGGTCAAGTAATGGCCGTGACTCATCCACAAAGCTGACACTGACAAAGGATCTACAAACTGTGGTACAGGGTTTCAGGGTAAATCCTGAGGGGATTTGACTGACCTTGTCAGACACATTTGCTTTATTGTGGTCTTAACCATCCAGCAGAAAAGTATAAAAATGAGGCATAAAATGTAAAGACATATTAATATGCTGAGCTCTAAAAGGCTTAAGTCAACAACTTCTGACATTGTCAGCCCTGCAGATAACCCACTACTATTATGGACTACTGGATATTGGGTTATTTTGCTGAATTCATGCATGTACAATATTTGAATGGCAATGGAATACCCATCTCTGACAAAAATAAACAAAAAAGAGAAATATAAATGAAGGACCATTTTATACTGAAAAGAATATATATCTGTATATACAAAATAGGATAGGTATACAGCTACTTTCTCTTAGTTCAATGAGAAGATTTGTACTAACAGTGCTTAGACAAGATATCATGTCTGCATCTTGTACTATGAATAAGTACTATGAAGACAATAATATGCAATGTATTAATTATTGTAAGTGTCCTACTAATGTGTTTTGAAACTGTCTTAGAACTATTTCTTTCTCAGTAAAATTAATATAAAAAAATCCCTGAGCTTGTCTTGCTTTACATTTTTACATGTCTTCATGTTTATTTTTCCATTTCCTCTATTAGATTGTATGCCTGGAGGATGCACTCTGTGTCTTGATCCTGTTTGATTTCTCAAGGTCTAGCTCAGCATTGGCCATGTCGGAGGCATCAGTATAGCTTGTGTATTAGTATTAACAGGACCTGTTCTCAGGTACATATAAAAGCACAAAGACTCCTTTTTAAATGTGAGGTGTCAAGGACTGGTTGGAGGTATCTATTGCTATAATACACTGAGTTTCTCATTAGAAATTGTGAAGGCAGAATGGCTCCCTCAAGATATTTACACCTTAATACCAGCACCTGTGAATGTGTTGTATAATATGGCAAAAGGGGCTTTGCCGATGTATTTAAAGTATAGACTTTAAGATAAGGAGAGCATCCCTGACTGTCTGAGTGGGACCAGCTTAATTGCATGCACTCTTAAAAGCACAGGGAACAATTTCTGCCTAGAGGTAGATCTGCAGTAGAAGGAGGACTTGGTGAGATTTGAAGTGTGAGAGAGACCTGCTATGGTGCTAATGGCCCCAGGATTTGGGGTTAAATGTGAAGAGTGAAGGGGGAGCTCCAGCAGCCCAGAAAGGCCATCAGGTGGTCTGTGAGCAGCAGAAACCTTAGTCCTGCCGGCAGGAGGAACTCAGTTCCTCCAACAGGGTAAATGAGCCTAGGTGTAGACTCTTCCCCAGAGTTTGGGTTGGTGACACCTTGACATTAGCCTTAAGTGGCCCATCGCACAGGAAATCGTGGAGTCTACCTGGACTCTTACCAGTGAGATAATAAATGTGTGTTGTTTTCTCTGAAGTTGGTGGCAACTGGTTGTGGTGTTAGGTCTTAGAAGCCCACCGCGTGAAGAAAGACTCCAAGAGATGTCCTCTCATGCAAAAGCAAGAGGATTTTATTTTCCATGTATGCATGGGGCCCACTGAACACGCAGGGACAGAGAGCCCTGATCTGACTGTGGGCTGGGTTTTAAGCCAGAAGACAAAGGGAGGAAGGGTTTTGCAAGCCCAGTTACAGAAGTGAATGGCATTGGTTAGTTTAGGTTGACCTTTAAAACAATTAGTGGGTTTGAGAATATATGACTTTTTAGGGTAACTAAGAGGGGTAGACCAAAGGGCAACTATTAGTTAACTCTGTGGTTTTAGCTGTTTTTTGAGAACGGCTGGGTCAAGGTAACTTATTTTATAAGAATGTTTTCAGACTGGAGATTAAATGTTTTTCCCAGCTAGGCCTGAGGTTTTTGTGTTCTCTTTGTTTTAAAAACATGGATGATTTAAGCTCTATTGCCATAAGCAGACATAACATTAGGCAGTAATCTGTACAAGCTGACATGGTTTGTTGATGTACTAAGGCGACCCATATAGACCAGGATGGCGGCGTAACCTCATGTATGTTAGAAATTATTTGGGCTTTACAGTGGGAGCAATAGAATATAAGAGCAAAACTGAATTGATAGCTCCAAAAGATCAGATTTTAGAAACCAGTCCCAAAGCTGGAAGAGAACAGATCTGAGAGCCCAGCTAGCAGGGCCCTTGAGCAGTCACTCGGGCTGCACTCTCAGGGCAGCGGCCCCTGCATGGTGGGTCACAGTCCTGACTGGTGCTGCCGCCATGAGCAGGCAAGGTGATCGGTGCACGGGCCTCTGGGGATTATTTCCTCATGGAATTGAAGCAGATTTTCAGTTTAAGCTGGTCGGGGAGGGTAAGGCATAAGCAACTCATTTCAGAGCTCCTCTTGCAATGCCCATATTGTGGTAGCTTTTCATCCTTCGTGTACATTTTCTTTTTCCTCTCTGAAGTTCTTGGGTTCTTCTCTTTATCCCTGATATTCTGAAATTTTATAATGGTGTCCTTTGAAATCAATTTTGTCATTCATTGCACTAGGCTTTTTAAATCTACTTTTCCGGTTCTGAGCAGTTTTCATGTATTATTGCTTCAATAATTTTCTCCCATTACATTTGTGAGACTCTTATTAATAAGATGTTGGAATCTAGTATCATTGGACAATTTTCAGTGTTACCTATTTTATTATTACCATTGTCAGTTTTGTCAGTTTGATGCCCACCTCTTACTGGGCCTCACCCCTGTTGCTGCTGTCCTCCTACGCACCTCCTCTGGGTCACTGGGTCACCTCTCTGGCAGGTAGGAACCTCCAAACTTCTGCCAAACTGGAGGAGGAGCAGTCTTCTGGCTTGGTGGAGTTGGAAGGGACCTAGCAGGTTTCCTAGCACTTTGTCCTGACTTCCTGTCTTGTTCTGGTTCTGCATCCCAGCTTTCCACCTTTCGAAGTTCCTGGTATCAGCCATTTTCCTGCCACTGGCTTTTCCTCTGTGGGCCTTAGGGCCAGCTTTCTCCATATACTAAGTGGGTGACCATTACTCATCCATCCCCTGTGTCTCTCATCTCTTATGTCCTTTCCTGTTCTCATTTGCTTTGAGAATTTGCACCTTTTGGGCTGGGAATATAGCTCAGTGGTACAGGGCCTGCCTGGTAAATGTAAGGTCCTGTGTTTGATTCCTGATGCAAAAAAAAAAAAATTGAAAAAAGAAAGAGAATTTGTAGCTTTCATATGCCTCCATTGAGAGCCTAGTACATTCGACAAGAGAAAGGAGCTATCCACACTAACTGCAAGGCTGCTGGGCTCAGCGCTTTGTCTATGAATGAGGGGCTACAGTGGGCCAACTTTAACACAGCTTTCTCCACTAAAATTCTGTGCTCCTGTGTAGTTTAGATTTAATGTAATTCCCAGGTGATCACAGCTAGCTTTCGATTTCCTATCCCTTGTATCACTGTCAGAATTGTAGTGATTATTTTTGTTTTTCTTGTTTTGAATCTTTTTAAGCAAGGGACCCGCAGTGCAGCAAATTATATCTTGTGTACAAATTAGAGTAAACTGGAAAACAGAGATGACTTTTGTTCCCTTCTGCATTACAAAGACCTTTTTAGTGCACCAGACTGACTGGAAAGGGGCCTTTAGGAGCAGGTGTGAGCTACTGGATTTTGCTGGTGGCAGTGTGGGTGTCATTATATCCACCGTGCTGTGTCACTTGGCAAAGCAGGTAGGAAGCCTTTCAACTTTTTGCTGTTTCTCAAACAAAAACTCCAAAAGGAAGATGGTACTAAAACACAAATTGCGGTTAAGTTTCCTTTCTATGGAAAATCACATAGAATGTCCTAAATTCACAGAAGTCCTGAGAGTGTTTGGGTTAGATTTCTATCTCTTGCATCTGAGAGTCTTTGTTTCACTAAGGTGGTAGAAGTATGGATGTGGTGCTGTCTTCTCTCTGAACTCAGTGACCTGATCTGACATTTAGTGTTTGTAGCCTCTGTGTCTGCCAGTCTGTGGTACTTACTGCTGTTAATGACCAGCTCTCTGTGGTCTCCTTTGGTGCTTGGAGGAGAAACTTCACAAAATAATAATGATTTCTAAGAGGGGAGGTCACATAATATTCAAAATAAAATAAACCAGCTTCACAGAGCCTGATACAGTCCATTGGATAAACCATTTATTTGTCTCAACATCAATTACAGGGTATCAAAATGAATTTTTCTAAAGAGTTTCCAGTTAAAGCAGAAATCTTAAGTAGTCATAGTACAAGAGAAATGACAATTTTTATTTCTAAAGCTCTCAGTTACTTTGACTACAGCATAGAGTTAAAAGTCTGTTAAAAAAAGATAATTTGCATCAATATCAGATAACTTTAGGCTAACAATGGGCTACTTTTTTGGTTTTGCTGTTGTTTTTGAGACAATGTTTTGCCTTGTAGCTCACCCTAGCTCAGAACTTTCAATTCTCCTGCCTCATCTTCCTGAGTGCTGGTAGTATAGGTGGGTATCACCATGCTTGGCTGTTAAAAGCATTCTTTCTGGGGCTGGGGGATAGCTCAGTAGAATAAGCAACTGCCTTGCAAGCACAGGGTCCCGAGTTTGATCCCTGGTACCACAAAAAAAAAAAAATCAGTCTTTCATTTGGAATTAGTTCTTCATTCAAAGTGATTCTTATCCTGTTTGAAATGGCTTTAAAAAAATGTGATTTAAAATATTTGTGACTTACACTGTTGACTATGAGATACTTAGCAGAATCTTTTTCTTTAGTCCTTGCAAACAAAGCTTCAGTTTCTACTACTTAAGATTCATGAAAAGTTGAGTGCTGACTTTGTGACTTGCGCTTTTCAAGAACTTTAGGGTCCCCCTTTCAAGAGCAGAACTTGTGTTATTCCAGGCAGCTGTGGTGCTTCCATATCCCTTACTACTTATTTGCTCAGGACTGAGTGTTAAAGGTGATCTTGGTCAGTAATATGAAGTAAATATGAGAGATTAAGTACGAAGCGAGGTCTATGGAGTGGCTCCTGGGGAGCTGACTTTTGCTCCTGACGAAGCACACAGAAAATGGCTTTGTTGTATGTGGATATGATGTCTGGTGCAACGGCAAGCACTATCCAGCCATGAGAAGATGTCCTTGAAGACTTCACTGAGGATGGCAGAATAAGAGGAGGAAGAGAATGTGGGTAAATGCTGCCAAGTTGCTGTTCTGTTTAACCCTGGAAAGACTTCATCTTTGGACTTCGTGTTATGTAGAATGATAAACTGCATCACTGCATGAGCCGGTTCGAGTCATTCTTCAGTTACTCAGAGCTACTATAAGCCTAACTGATACAGTAATAAAACAGATTTTCTGCTTTCATTTTCTTACTCTTAAAACTTATTTTAACATAAAAATACAAAAATTGTAACTGTGTATGGGGTACCATGTAATGTTTGGATATGTGTATACACCATACATGTTTAAATCAAGTTAAATACACCTGATTATTACCTCAAATTTATTATTTTTTCATGGCAAAAACATGCCAAGCCTTTTCTACTATCTCTTTGGAATACATATTATCTTGTTGTTCTCTGTAGTCATCTGATCGTGTGACACAGCACGTCAGAATGTTGAGTTCCCGAGTGTGCCTTGGCACATACTGGTCAGTCTGCTGCTGTCCCCTTTGATCTTGGGCCTGATGACCAGTGTTTTCTTCTAAACTTAGTGAGATGAACTGCTTTTGATGAGCGAAGTCATGCAGTGCTTGCCTTTCTTTGCCTCAGTGTTTCATTTTGACTAGAAGTTCTTCCTACTATTCAAACATGGGAAATAATACAAGGAATCAACCATTGGGATCTAATCCTTTTAAAAAGCCTTTACACAGCTAAAGAAATCACCAACAAAGTGCAGAGACAGCCCACAGTGTGGGAAAACAATGGTAACTGATTGCCCTCAGACAGAGGACTAATATCTAGCACATACATTGAAAAAATTCAGACCCCCCCCAGAAAAAGACCCAGTTGAAAAATGTGCATCTGAGATGAATGTGCATGTCTCAGTGGAAGACATACAGCAAATAAATATATGAAAAAATGTTCGACAATGCTGGTCATTTGGGAAATACAAATTAAAACAACAATGAGATTTCATCTCACTCCAGAAAGAATGGTATTATCAGGAAGTGATCCAATAACAAATGCTGGTGGGGCTATAGAGAAAAAGAAACCCTTCTCCACTATTGGTGGGAGTAAAGACTGGTGCAACCACTGTGGAAATGATTGTGGAGAGTCCTCCAAATCTAGGACTAGAGGTCCCATTCCACTCATCTATTCCATTTCTGGGTATTTTCCCAGAAGAATTAAAAACGTCATTCCACAGTGATATATATAAACCAATATTTATAGTAGCATAGTTTATAATAGTTTAATCTTTGAAACAAACCAAATACCATCAACTGAGAAATGGATAAAAAAGACTTTTTAAAATACAATAGAAATTGAGGGTGGCACCGCATTCTCTAGGCAGCAGCTGCAGAAAGGGGGAGGGAACACTTGGCCATCTGGGAACAGGACCTCGGGAAGGATTGTTTCCTGTTAATCAATTGCTTTTGTGTAAACTAAAAGTACTGCAAATATTAAAGAATCACAGAATGTGAACACTGAAGAAGATTTTAATGAATTATTCACAAAGCACTTGCGGGTGAAGTGAGCACTGTGGAAGACACTAGATCCAGAGAAGGAGACGGGGCAGATGGGGAGCCTGAGCCTTGTGAACTCGTGGTCCTGGCATTGGTTTGTTCTCGCTAGCTTATTATACAGACAGGGACAATTGTACATACTCAGTGTTGAGATACTTCCTTTTGCTACTTAGTAAAGCAGGGCAGATCCTTTTAAGGGAGGCTTCAGTTTGAATTTTCTGCCAGATCTTTTTCTCATCTGAATAACTGAAGGTTTTGGCTTCAAGATTTGGCCTAGAATTAAATTTGGGGATAAGGGCTTGTGTGTGTGTGAGAGAGGGCACTTGCATATCTGGTAAGAGGAATTGGGAATTATGCTGGGCCTTCCATATCCCAGCACGGTGCTCTCAGATTCCAACAATAGTGGGTGGAAAATATTTCAAAAATAATCTCATCTGTACTAAACACCTATATACTTCTTTTGTAGCTATTATTCATTAAACAACCGAATATAGCAACTGTTTATAGGAAACTAGCACTGTATTTAGTCAATAGATGTAATCTTGCAGTGATTTAAAGGGCTGGGAGGATGTGATGGGTTAGCTGCTAATGCTGTCATTGTACGTGGGGGACTTGAACATGTGCAGATTTTGCCATCTGGGAAGAGGGGATTTCGTGTCTCAGAACAAATTCTCCTTGAACATCAAGGGACCACTGAACATGGAGAATCTCTGTGTGAAAGAAGATGCCCAAAGATTGCACAGTAACTGAAGGAAGCCCAGGGAGAGTCCCCTGTGTGGTCATAGCCAAGGGACTTTCAAGAAGAAACACGACTGAAATGCAATTGTAAATTATTTGCTGTCTTACGCAGGAATGAAACTTCCTGGCGGTGACCTAGAAAATTTGAGGAGAAGTTTTGCTGCCAATCATAAGCTTTACTCCTTTGTTGCCAGACTGGAGAGTCAGGGAGATAAAGGGTTGGCCTGAAGGCATGTGTGGAGCAGAGGACAGGAATGCTGCAGGGGCAAGAAAAGGGAGAAACTTAGAAGATGCAGGAAGAGGACCCTCTTTCCCTAGCTCCCCCTCCTTAGAAATTTTGCTGTCATCTTGTGGGGGACTCTGGATGGATATCATGCTGCCTGTCCACTTTAACTGATATCTTAAGGGACATCTACATCAGGCATTCTCTGCTGGTAGCACTGGGACTCATCATAATAGTAATTATTCTGTTATCTAGCCTTTGTCTTTCTCTCTAGATGGTAAGTTCTTGGATAGCAGAGACCCTGCCTATTTTACTGATAAAGCTCACATTGAGCAGTGTTTAAAAATGAACATTCAGTGGATATTTATTCAGCAGTTCCCTCCCAGCTACAGAAGGCAAGTGCTCTCACATCCACAGTGTTGGCCTCTTCTCCTTGTAGAGGAGAAGCAGCTTGCACCCCTCCATACAGCTTGCACTCCTTCCTCAGGAGAGTTGTGCCTTTACAGGCAGGCTCTCAGGCACATCATGGTCTGCTCCTGGGGAGAAGGGGAATGGAGCAGTTGGGAGAGGTCACCTGAGTTGGTATTGGAAATATCAGGGAGCTGCAGGCAAGAGGCAAGCAGCAGGCTTAGACCCAAGAAAGGGAGGCAGAAACAGTCCTGTGTGAGTTGAGTTTAAGAGACATGAAGCGCTTGGGCGGCAGGTGCAGTGTACTGAGCGTGCACACACAGGAAGGCAACAGTCATGTGGACAGATTCTGGCAGGAAACGCTGGTTTCAGTCAGTTCTGCTGTGTGTTATCAGAGCGATCTCATAGATTTCAATGTTATAAGTTGCTTATTGGTTATATGTGGCCATATATTTTTGAAAGAGCTTCTAGGTGGAGACTGACTTTGAAGAAGATGACAGATTGGTTTTCTGTAGGTTACAACTTTGTACAGAGACTGAGTTTCACATGCTGGTGTTCTGCACAGTGCCCAAGATACTTAGAGTAGAAGGCAAGTATTTGCTGTGCTGAACTGAAATGCCAAACATCTTGTCTTTGCCAAGAATCTGATGTTATGTACCATCCAACCTGAGAGCTTCCAACTATGGTAAGGTTTGAGACTCAGATGAAACACATTCATGGAGGTTGTTCTTTAGTAGATTTAAAGAAAGTGTTATGGATGGTGAGGGCGAACATTCCACTAAGAGGCAATTTAGGGAACAGTCTAGGGGCTTGTGGGGAAGCAAGGGCCCCAGATTCTGCAGTGTTAAGTGGTTTCGCCATGAGTTTGTGCATACTACTGCTTTCCTAAGGAGGCACAAATTCTTTGTGCAAAGGCGGTCATCTCAGACATCCCGTTTAGCTTCTTGCCTAGTTAATTTCCACCTCTCTATTTTGTACTCAGAGGAGGCTAACATGGGACCGTATATGTGGTTATTTTAAGAGAAGTGACTGCTTTTCTGCTTTTTGTTTTTAGAGATGTTTATAAAACTCTAGGCCTGGCACTGTCTTTCTGGATGTGCAGGCTCCACTGTCACTTAAACATGCCACTAAGAGGAGCTGCCAGTGCTCAACAACGACCTGACACGGGATGAAATCCCACTGGAAACCTGCAGACTCTGCTGTCCTCTCTGAGCTGGCTGAGATTCTGAGGGTCTGATGGATGAGCATGGGCCTCTGGGGGATGTGTCTGTATGTTCAGGGAAACCGCACATGGCAAGCTGAGCGGACCCCTGATGTCTGATAAGTTGTCTTTGTTGAGCCAGCCGGTTGCTCCCTGCCCATGTTTCTGTCTGTCTAAAAGGGAAGAAAAGAGGTGATGCTGCGATAAAGGTTGAATGGAGGAGGCTGCCTGGGGAGAGCAAGGCTGGGTAGGAGAAGAGAAAAGAGGTGCATGGGGCGCATTTGCAGAGGCTCTGTGAGCCCCGAGCTTGCGGACTGTCAGATAAAAGGCTGACTGTGGCTTGGATCTGCGGGTTCAGTGGAAAGCTGAGATAAAGTTGCAGGGAACCATCAGTTGCTCTTAGTCTCCCTGGAAACACAGTGCCCAGGGTTCTAGTCTCTGGGCAGAAACTGAGGCCAGAGTTGCAGGGGAAGAAATGGTCTCTCAAGATGCCTGTGATCCAAGGGGCAGAAGAGATCCTTTTAAGAATTTGAAGTTGTTTCAGACAGCGCCTCTTCTTAAACTGAAAGTTATGTGTGCACACGTGGATGCGCACATTGCATCTTGGGAATTTATTTAGTTATTTGTTTTCTGTGCCTCCAGCTCTGGCTCCTTCTTGGAGGTCAGCACCCCAAGCGCCCCTACGCCCTGGGTTGTTCCCTGGGAGACCCTGTGAGATGACGGATCTCTGCAGCCTGGTCTCGGCTACACACTGAGAGCACACACGCCATTGCCTCTTCAGTCACGGGTGTTCCCTCTCAAGAAGAGCAGAGGACATCACAGACACGGGATGAATAAGTGGGATTACTGTAAGCGCACGCTCTCGCCCCATCCTACAGGGGATCGAGGAGGATTATGTGCAGCCTTTGTGAAATGTCTTGTGTAGCTCTCTGGGAAAGGAACTGTAAATGTCAAATCATCAGTCTTTGCCATCAGTTCTCGCAGGGCGCCGACTGATTCCCCGGCAGGGGGAAGCACCCCGTGGCCCAAGCAAACCTCTCTTGCAGTCATGGAGACCAGGGCCCTCCTGGTCCACAGCGGCCACAGAGGGAGAGGAGAGGGATCGGAGGTAGAAAGGAGGGAGGGAGGAGCCTAGGGGCTCCCAGGAGGTGGAGGCCTCCCTGAAAAGGCGGCAGAGCAGCAGCAACAGGCTTGGCAAATGCAGCCCTTGCTTCTTAATCCAAACTCCAGGTGCCTCCTGCTCAGTGGGTGTTAGCACAGACAGGTGTGTGTGCCGGCACCCGAGTGTCTGCTTAGAAGGAGCTCTGATGGGCTCTGGCTGCGGCTCCACATCTCCACGGGTGAGGCTGCAGCTGGGGCCCGGCGCCTCTCTGGGATTAGCGAGGTGTTAAGAGAACCCCACATAAGTGTCCTTTTGCCACAGGCAGCACAGCTTTCACAGGGAGAATCAAATTATATACGAAGGTTTACAAACACATCCAGCTCTCGATAACCTGCCTAGAGTGAGGAGGAAGTCGATAGGTAACTCCTCAGCTTCTGGATCTGGGTCTGGGGTGCCTTGTATGATTAAATGTTTTCTTTCTAAAAAAAAATAGAGGAGAAAAAAAATGGAAAGAAAGCTTTCGTTAATAAAGAGAAGAGAATCAGAAAGTAGAGGAGGGGAAAGGGACAAAAAGAAGCAAGATATACCGTGTCCAGGTACAAACTCCATCGGATGAGTTTTATCACGATGAGTATCTAAAATGAACCAATAAAGGCCGGCGGTTTAGCTCAGCGGACTAAGCGCTTGCTTAGGTAAGCGCAGGGACCAGTGTTTGATCCTTGGTTCCCCCAGCCGCGCCGGCCCCGCCTTCAGGTGCGCTGAGCCGGCGATGCAATCCGGGTGCGGTGGCGCGCGCCTGTAATCCCAGCACATGGGAGGCAAAAAGCAGGAAGATCGCTATGAATGTGGGCTGCATGCATAGTGAGACCCTGCACCAAAAAAATAGAAAAAGACAAAATGAACCAATAAAATAAAAAGTAAAAAACCAAATTCTTTACACACCTGAGAGTTGATGTCAGTAAGATGGGTTAATCTGGAATGCACCTGGATTCAGTGCCCAGGGCATCAACAGAGTCCACAGCCCAGAGGCACCTGGCTGGGAGCTGGCTTGGCATTGGATGCCTCTGTTCTGTTTCCACAAGAGAAGTGAAGTTAACCCCGATGTTCCTGTCTTCCCAGAAGGAAGACATCTGAGTGCACAGGGAGAAACAGAAAATTATAGCAGAGAAAGAAAGCTGAAAGATTGTTTGAGTTTCTATTTTGATTTTCTGGGAGAAAGATAAAGACAAAAGACAAATCCTAAAGAAAGAAGAAACACACACACACACACACACACACACAGAGAGAGAGAGAGAGAGAGAGAGAGAGAGAGAGAGAGAGAGAGAGAGAGAGAGAAGAGAGGATAAAGAGAAGGAATCTCCATGGTAGATACAACAGATTTGCCAAATATATTACATTCATTAAGATTTTTCCCTGCTTATAATGTGTGCCTTTTGGAGGCTTTTCTTAGCATTAACGGATGCTGTGGGAGAGGAGAGAGTTGGCAGACAGAAGCCGAGCAAATATATAAATTAGCTTTGGAGGTTTCAGAAGTTTCATTTCCCACAATAGAATGTTCTCCAGGCTGGGTAAACTTTTTCTTACTTAAACAAATGCTTTGAAAGACAAAGATTTCATATTGTCAGCGGAATGTTCAGCCCTCTGTTCTTCCTGCCTCCAAGTCTCAACAGCCAGCAGATTTATGATTCACTTTCGGCAATAAGCTCCTTCAAATAAATATCACTTTCCTCGGCTGCAAATTGAGTTTTCTCAAACACAGAGATCGGCTTCCTCAACAGGAACCCTGTCCTCTCAGCGTGCACATGTATACGTGTGTAGGTGGTGAGACACTGTTTTGCCTTTTCTTTTCCTTTGTGGGAAAACTGACTCGAACACTTTATTTAAAAAATAGTCACTGCTGATAGTTGATTCACCACCGGAAAGATTTGGTAGGAAATTTTGGTGGACAGAAGGGGATGGGTATGGGATGGGGAGGGAGGACAGTTTGATCTTCTCTTAGGTTTGGGGACATCACAGATTTTTTAGGGCTTATGATTGGCAACTTGAAACCAGTTTATTTTGTAGGGGGTTGTGAACTAAGTAAAAAACGAACACGAGAAAGTGTAGGCTCAAGATTTAAGTGGAGGAATAAGACTGCAAGCACTGGGCTGGAGGTTTATTTATTTATTTATTTATTTATTTTTTTGTCTTTTTGAGACAGGGTCTTCCTATGCAGTTCAGGCTGGCCTTGAGCTCACTTTGTAGCTCAGGCTGGTCTCGAACTCACAACAATCCTCCTGCCTCAGCCTCCCAAGTGCTGGGATTACAGGCATGTGCCACCACGCCCGGCTGGAGGTTTATTTAGAGTAAGGAGCTTTGCCTCAAAGTTCAACCACCAGGGCTGTTCCAGAAAATTATTAGGTTCCTTAAATACACCAGCTGGTGCAGGTATCAGAGAAATGTGAGGCAGCACACTGATAGCCAGACAGACACAATTTGTTTGGACACAAGGTCCGCTATGTAGTCCAGGCTAGCCTCAAGCTTGTGGGATGCTCCTGCCTCAGCCTCCTCAGTGCTGGAGTATGGTGTACACCACCACACCTGGCTTGTAAATAGCCACTATTGACCTGAGAACAAGGTGGAGAAAGCATAAGGGGCCGTGGGAGGTCAACAGCTGCCTCCCCCGGGGTGTGAGGAAAGATGTCAGGACCCCAACCCTGTCTTACTCTGGTAGGTGTCAGTCACTTCTAGGTTCTTGTCTAGATGCACAGAATCGTGTGTGTGTGTGGGCAACCATGTCCTTGGTCATAGACCTGTGTCAGCACTGCTTCAGCCTGATCCCATGGGTTGCTGAAAATTCTGTGCGTGCCATTCTCCGTTCCTTCCCAGTTTGACCTTCTCGTACCTTTATGGAGAACCCAGACATTCTGGTGTTAAGGATTTTTAATGCATTATTATTCACACACAGGTGTTATCACCATACTAGAATATAGATTTACACTCATGTCTGCCTGACTGCAAAGCCTATAATTTATGTTTTCAGTAACAATAACAACATTTGTTATATATTTTAATATGTGTCAGGAATATAGTTCTTGTTTAGTTGGCTCAACCCTCCCATGAGTCCTGTGAGAGTCTCAGTGTTATTTCCTCCATTTTACAGATGCATGAATTGAGTTTCAGAGAAGTGATGAAGTTGTCCAAGGTTATGCGGTGGTATGGGGTTGAGACTCAGTGCAAGCTCAAGTAGACTGGTTCCAGAGTCCCCAGCCTTAGCCACTTTGGCTCATCACGAGAATCTAGCCCATGCTGTAGGTCCTAGACACAGACTACATATTCTTTACTTGGAATTTTCAAGTTTCTTATTTCTTTCTTGTGTGCTAAACACATGATCATACCTGGTCTTTCTGATCTAAATGTCCCCTCTGTTCCTTCACTATTTCCCAAATATTAAGCACCTGTAGAGGGTCCCATGAGGATTAAGGACAACTGAGACATGCAGGTCAGTGCACAGAGGTATTTATTTGGGGAAAAAATGAGCCCTGCTCGGAGTCAATCAAAATCAAGGGGGAGATGGCCAATTCCACAAGGTGTTCCCCCTCCATGCAGTTATGGAGGTGAGGGTCAGGGAAGGGAGGAGCTGGTCCCGAGGAAACTGAGGACACAGTGTTTATCAGTGGCATTATTTAGAAGAATCTGGGAAGAACAGGAGTTCCCAAGAAGGTAAAGAAGTAGAGACAGATGCCACATAGAGGGCAAAACAGATCTTAGTTTAACTCTTTTCCTCCCTTTGAAGAAGCTGGTGATTTATTTGTGTCTTAGGTACGCAACATGTGTGAAAAGTTGCACTGCAATACTAACTAGCAGTTACTAAGGGCTTGCCCTTAGGCAGCCACATTTCTGAGTTTTTGTAAGCACTGTCCAGTCTAATCCTCAAACTCATGCTGTACATAGATAGATGTCACCATTTTCTAGGTACAACATTAGAATCACAGGGGACCTTAATGGGGGAAGAAGTTTTCTCTTGCATATCATTTCTTTTCCTTTCAAGAAAGGGATGGAGATATCTTAAAATTTATTTTTATTTTTTGTTAGTACATGTAAAATAATAATACATCCTTTGTGGGGAGTTGGCATTTGCCACATGACATATGTACAGGGACTGCTTACATCTGAATTGCTAGGAGACTTTCATTTTTATCTATTTATTTACTTTTTGGATTTTTTAAAATTTTATTTTAAAGAGTAAAAACAAAAACAAAAGCAAAAACAAACAGAAAACAATGACAGAAACATGCAACAATACATCTGGCAAGGAATACGGAATTTCAAAACAAGAATAAAAATTAACAATGGTTGTTGTATTACATATTTTTTATCATCAAATCTATTGTTCAGATTAACAGATATAGGTACACAAGATTGGTTAAAAAAATCAAACATTAACACTTACTTTCAAGGGCCAGCCAAATAGCTCAGTGGATTAAAGTGCCTGCAAACAGGTGCAGGGGCTGGGGGTTCAATCCTTGGGCCTGCTGTACCGGCCCCGCCCCCAGGGCACACTGAGACAGCAATTGAGACTGGGAGTCCTGGCGCATCCTGTAATCTCAGCTCTTGGGAGGCTGTAAAGAGGAGGATCACTATGAATCTGATGTAGTAGTGAGACCCTGAACACCCTGTAGACCCTTCCTTAAAACACAAAAACAAAACAAAACAACAAAAAACCCACTTACTTTCTATAACATTAATGTTTTCTTGTCCTTTTCACTTTTTATTTTATCCTAAAGAGAGTATAATAATAATAATAATTGATAAGACATTAGAAATGGTACATAGTTACAAGACGAGAGGTATTCAGCTGTGGTTTTTGTATTGCACACTGCTGTCTTTGATATAGTTGCTCAGATTACAGATGTTAGCATATAGGGTTAGTCAAGCTGAAAAATTTAAACATTAACTATTACTTTCAAATAATGATGGAAATTAGTACTATAGTCATCTCAGCTAATCTGTATACATGCTTGCATTATTTTTTTCCTATCTTTTCTGCTTGGAGACTTCTAAAATACAGGTGTCAGATCAGACTCAGAACAAAAGAACTGGAATCAATTCTACTTGCTCTCAAGTTGATTCTGGAACATTCTGATGGCTGGACCACTCCCAGCTGAGCCAGAGGGATACGTTTGTTGTCAGTTTAGGAGCTTTGTTGTGACATCACTGGGCACTTGCCAAATGGAACCCACTGGAGAATTCTAGAGGGACTGGTCCTTCTCTAGGCTGGAGAGCTTTTACTCCCTTCTTTAGCTTTCTATACTAGTAAATGTTCCAAGAAGATATTGTTATATTTTGGCAACTTTTTGTAAGATTCTAGGCAATGATTCGCAGAAATGAGAACTCCATTTTGAAGAAATGTGAAGGACGTGTTGGCCTTTTATTGTGTATGATTTTCCTCTTCAGCTTGCACCTGGCACTAATGGTTCTACAAAGGAAGTTTTACCTTCATGGTTTCCTGGGATATTCCTGTCTTGTGGGGAGACAGATCATGGCAAAGAGACTTTGGAAGAGAAGGCAGCTGGGCTCTTCTCTGGTGGAGTCCAGCAGTGTCTCTTGGAAGCAGAATCTCTGTTTTTCCTTAAGTGGAATAGAGGATAAGGACTTTGGGATCCTACAACAGCAGAGATAGGCTGAGTTATGACATATGTTTATTCACAATGTAAGAATAATCACGAAGTTTAAAAGAGGTAGGGTAACTGAATCAGACCTCCATTTTCCTTAGTTTGTAGTACCTGAGGCCTTGACAATGCCAAACTCTATATGACGCCCCAGTGAAGAGTTGGCATAGACAGAAAGCACAAGGTGGGAGGGTTGGTAAATTCTCTGTGTCTTTCTCTTTTCCCAAACACCATGCAGAAACAGGTGCATTAGATGGGTTTTTCCATAACCATGTGAGTGTGATTTTCACAACTGTAGTCAGCTTTCCAATAACCATTTATAGCAGAGCAGGGTCTTGATTCTAGCAGGTTTGCACGTATTCAAAGACTAACTTTGAATGTAATTTATACAGGTTGGAGAGATTTGAAGCAACATACAATAGGATGCCAAATGTAAGAATAAGCTGTATTTGTAAATGTTCAACCATCTGTTTAGTACTGACTATAAAACCACAATGAGATAAACACAAATGGATGAGCAAGATCCTGATACAGTCATTCTGTCTAGCATGTGATCAAATAAGCATAATCATCCCTGCCTGACTGTTGTCAGGTTAAAATACTGTGCCTGCCGTGGGAGGTTTTGAGATGCGTAGGTAGACTGTTGGCTGTCAGGCTAGGAAGCAAATGTGTTGCAGTGATAAGGTAATTACTCAACAACCACTTATTTAATGGATATCTACTGTGTGCCTTAAGACTGTGCTAAAACTTGAACTAAAATGACAAGTAAGAGAGGCATCATTTCCATTGTAGTAGAATCTATAAAGCAGGGCTGGGAAGACAGATCAGTAGAATAAGCACTTGCCTGGCAAGCACAAGGGCTTGAGTTCAATCCCCGGTTCTGGAAAAAAAAAGAATCTATAAACCCCAAAAGGGAGGAAATTAAGCTGAGGATTTTAACAAGGTCTGATAAATTCTGGGTGGCAAAAATACTATTGATGTCTAGCAAACCACCCCTAAATCCGGAAACTTGCAAGGGCAATCGTTTGCAATTTCTCAGGCCCCGGGGAGCAGGCTGAACAGGCTGAGCTGTTCTGCAGATTCTGTCTGCCTTCCTCAGCGGTGCCTGAGGAAAAGCTAGTCTAGTTTGTGCTTGGCTCCTGCAGTGTT
Organism: Ctenomys sociabilis; assembly: GCA_004027165.1. Classification (NCBI taxonomy): domain Eukaryota; kingdom Metazoa; phylum Chordata; class Mammalia; order Rodentia; family Ctenomyidae; genus Ctenomys; species Ctenomys sociabilis. Next base: position 26,622 of record PVKA01012974.1, on the reverse strand, counting down.
TGGATGGTTCTATTCTAGATGTCCCATCTTCTCCTGACACAGGCTAGTGTGCAGTTGTACTTATGGCTCTGACAGAAGCGAAGATGGCAAATGGAACTACAAGACTTTTGAATGGCTATGCCCCTAACTTTTGTCATGTGACTGAACACCAGGAAAGCATCTGTCTTAGTCACTTTTCTCTCATTGCTGGGACAAATACTCGACATTCAAAATGAAGGAAGGGAAGGTTTATTTAGCTCATAGTTGCTGGAGGTTTCACAGTTTAAAACAGCCTTGGGACCAAGGGGGATAGCTCAGTAGAATAAGTGCTTGCCTGGCAAGCGCAGGGTCCTGAGTGTAATCCCAGATACTGCAAAAAACAAAACAAAACAACATAAAACAAACAAACAAACAAAAACAGCCTGAATTCCACAGCAAGACCTTGCAGCCTTATTTGCTCAGGAGAGAGGGTAGGTGTCTCTGTCTTCTCCAAATATCTCCTCTCTGCCCAAGGCAACCTCAATTGCAGACACTGACGCCCTGTGCTAAAGGGTCCAGAGGAGTGGCAGGGGTGTTGCCCCGTCTGGGATGACCAGCTCCACACTTCAGAAAGACCATAGCTGGGGGCAGAGTGTGTTGCCAGTTTAACAGTTCAAACCTCTCTGGCCCTGCCCCTCAAGCCCCACTCTGGTCCTCTGGACCTGCCCAGTAAGCCACTCGCTGCTCCTTGAGCAGTGTCTGCCCCATGACTTAACATGAGATTTTGGGAAGACAACTAGACACAAACCATCACAGCATCTAAGTAAAAATGGGGGCAACACAGAGCCACAGATATCTGAAACAAGAGGTCCTCTAAGATGCACAGGCTTTGTGAAATAGCAATGCCACAAGCTTCTTAGAAGTTAGTCCACAGGCCAATAGTAGGTTTATTTTCTCAATCACAGAAGTCAAGGTTATCAGTGTTCTCTAAAAAAAGGGAAATAGAAGCTCCTCTGGGCCAGTTTGAGCCATGTGGCTAAACTCAAATTCCGAGGATGGAGAATCATTTGGGAATTCACTAAGGAGAGAAGTTATCAAGGACAGAGTGGAGATAGTGAAGGTGAAGAACTGGAGTGGGCAATGCCACCTCACTCTAGTGAGCTCATGTATTACCTGAGGCTGAGGACAAGTAGGATTTATTCTGATTGTGAAATCAGAAAGAAGTTGGGAAAGAAGTGTTCTAGGAAGGATACATAGCAGTTTTCACATTGAGGTAGATGGGAGGGTCTGAAAGATGGCCCAAGGGGATGGACAGAAAAAAAAATGGTGGGAAGAGATGTGGAAGGCAGAATGACATCTGGGCCTCATTTGCCATATTAATAATTGTGTTTGGACTTTCACTTAAAAGGTCTTTTGAATCTTGGATGGGTTTCGATGTCACAGTTCTTGTTCGCTGGTTACCAATGGCACCACAGTTTCAATTTAGAGCAGAAGTCCTTGCTGTGGTTTGCAGTTGCATACATAGTGAGATGCACTTTCCTCAGTACTTCGATAGGCACCTCACACTTTTTGTCCAACGTATGCCTATTTCCTTGGGCCCTCTGATTAATATCTTGGTACAATCCCATTCTGACCTTTAGTAATGAATGCAAATGTTTTAAGTTCAGCATATTAATTCCTCTTGCAGGAAGAGCATTTTGTTTGAGACTCTTCATAAATCATTGAAAAATATTAATTGACCAGTAAGAGAAGAGCCCATTTTTTGAGCAAATACTGGCTCTCTGTCTCATTACAGGCAACTGCTCTCGATGTTGGGAACAGTTTCTGACCTTTGACTCATTCAAAGCAAAGCAATGTCCTTTGCCTCTCATTTCCCAGGGACTTTAATCCTTAAAAATCACTTTAAGGAGCCATCATTCAAGGACTAAAAGAACTGGACTTCTGTCCCAACTCTCCCACTGACTCCCTGGATGACCTTGGACAACTTACCTTTTTCTTAGTGGGCTGCAGTGTTGTTTTCCAAAAATAGTATTGGTAATGCAGCCCTAGAATATTCTTAGTTTTCAATTTTATTTTTTTAAATTTATGTATTTGGTTCAAGGTCTTGCTATTTAGCCTGGACTCATATGGATCCTCCTGCTTCAGACTCCCTAGCACTGGGGTTACAGGTGTGAATCACCATACCGGATTTCAGTGACCAATAGGGCACATGGTACTGGGGATCGAACCTGGGTACTTGTCAGGCAGGCACTTAGGCCTCTGAGCTATCTCCCTGGCCCTTCTAGTTTAAAATTATCTGACTTTTGGATCATGCTGAGAATACAATGGTAATTTCACAAAGAGAGATGTGTGGTGTTCAGTTCCGGACTGTTCAAAATACCCTCCTGTGCTGCACAAGGTCTAGGTTGGGAAGATTCATTAAAGGTGCAGTGGCCAGAAGCCAAGAAAAGGACACTTGCGTACATGTGGTAATAAATGAACTTCTTATGCATTAAGACATCTGCCAGGAGGCGTTAGTGAGAACAGCAGAAGTTGCTTGATCACCTATGTGCCAGGGCAGCACTGTGCAGTGTGCTGTGGGCTAGAATTACATGAAGGATCTTGTGGTTCTTATCTGTTTAGTTGCTTTACTTTTCTGTATGCATTTTGGACCTTAACTGTTGAGATGCATGGCTGTATAATTCCACCAAGATTATTTTGCTTCCAACAATTCTTTGCTTCATAGTTTTTTTTTTTTTTTTGGTACTGGGTATCAAACTCAGGACCTTGTACTTCTCAGGAGGGCACTAATACCACTGTGCCATATCCCCAGCTCCATCAATTATTTGAATAGTGAGGGTAGCTACCCCATTCCAGCCAAGGGCAGCCCAGAGCTGTGAGTTGGGCTCTTTGGTGATTCTGGGTCAAGCTCAACTTCCAAATACAAATTTACATTGAGGCTGAACTTAGTGCCTGGGACAGCAGTGAGGTGAGGAGCCCCTTCGGGCACTATTGTGTATGTGATTGCTGTTTCCTTGCTGTCTCCTAAACAGAAGAAATTTCTCATAGCTGTGCATGAGAGGGAAGAACACGTCTATTAGTCTGTTGTCTCTCCAGCTCTCCCCCATACACTGATCGGGACATCTACAACTCAAATAGTTACGATTTCCCAGAGCAACACACGTGCTCAATCCCAAAGATAAATCTGAAGCATTCTAAAGGTATCCCAGTACTTTAAAAGCCAAGTTAGTTATTTCCCAGGGAAGGGCTTGGCTGGTGGTGATTATAGAAATAAATCTGCACTTCATTTTCAGCCCAGTGGCCCAGTACAGCTCTCTTCACATCTAAGCTCCCAAGAATAACGAGAGTCATTTTATGGGAATGAGAGATTATAAATCACCGGGTCTGTCAGCTCAGTGTTTTCCTCCAGCGTTCTCTTTTCAGAGTTGCGCAGACAGCAACCCTGGGGGCCACCCCTTCGAGAAGCCTCACCTGTTATTTGTTTGGTTTTGACAGAAGCCTGAAGTTGCCCTGGCTGCTTCCCACTGCCACCTGTTAGTCCTGCATAGCAAGGTAGTTGAGAAAAAGCATTCATTTTTAATGCACATCCACTTTCAGACAGGTTGACTCTTGTTTTCCAAGTAAGTTTTACTTCCTGGCTTGCCCAAACCAGAACGTTGCCTTGGATTGCAGACCCCAGTTCGACAAGGGGTGGAATACAGTCCATAGTAGGGTGTGCAGATCCCTGGCCTGTGTGACACCTGAAACGACAAGCTATTCTGGTTCTGGAAAACGTCCATGAAAGGGAATGGCTTGAAGGGCTGGTGTTTTCCAGGGTGAAAGGAAGAAAAAGATTGTACATTTTTCTTTTATCCTTTCGTGAGCTATCTGCTTAGCTGTGCACAATAGATTTAGGACAGCACTGGAATTTATCAATGCGTTTGGCATGTGCTTCAGATTACTTTTCCCCATAAAGTACAGAACCACAAAAGTTAACAAAGACTATCATCGAGTCACCTTGCTAGTGAGAGCTACTTAATGCAGTCTCTCATTTCGGCCATTTAAAAAGTCTTGTGCAAGATTTTGCCAGCTAAACAGACTGAAAAGCTGTGGAGGGGGCTGCCAGAGTGGGCGGGAGGCAGCGAGGCAGAGACCTGTGCAAAAGGGGGAGGGGTGATGGCACAGCACCAGTGAGCTAGGGCGTCTCTGCTCCCCCTGAGGCTCGAGATTTGGTGACCTCACGTTTTTCCTCTTCTTTTACTGGTCGCAAAGTAACTGAAAGGTATTACAGACTTTTTTTTTATTTTTTAAAAAGACTACAAAAAATAATGGAAAAAATTATAAATGAAACAGAATTTCACTAAACAAAATGATAGGAATTCAATAATGGTTGTTACGTTGCATAATTTTGTCTTCAAAGTAGTTATTCAGATTAGGCCTATAAGATTGGCTAAAAGTTACAGAAAATTAAAAAGGGGAGAGGAAAAACATTTTACCAGCAGAAATGGGCAGTGCAATTATCTAAGCTGTCCTGTATGTATATGCACATATATTTCTTTTTCTCCTTCCCTCCTTCCCTCCTTCCTTCCTTCCTTCCTTCCTTCCTTCCTTCCTTCCTTCCTTCCTTCCTTCCTTCCCTCCTTCCTCCCTCCCTCCCTCCCTCCCTCCTTCCTTCCTTCCTTCCTTCCCTCCTTCCTTCCTTCCCTCCTTCCTTCCTTCCTTCCCTCCTTCCTTCCTTCCTTCCCTCCTTCCTTCCTTCCTTCCCTCCTTCGTCCCTCCCCTTCTCCCTCCCTCTGTCCCTCCTTCCCTCCCTCCTTCTCTTTCTCTCCCCTCTTTTCCCTCATTCCAGTTGTTCTTTCCCTTTGAACAGTTTCTTTCCTCTTCACAGTACCCATCGTACCTCTCAGATCCCATTTACTGTTCAGGTTCTTACTCTAGGGAGCCAATACAATGTTAAGTTACAAATCACCATTTGCCCCCCCCCCCAAATAGAGAGTTGGCTGTACAAAGCAAGGCAAGGATGACACTTATTAATGAATAATCACTTAATACAAGGCAGATGCTAAAGTGATAAACACACCAATTAGACTGCTTTAAAAACAGCTCACAGGCACATTCATCAGCCCAAACGGTTCTCAGTCTGCCTTCCCTTCCCCTCATGTTGACCCATGTAATAGGGTAGATCAGATGCCCAGAGCTATCGCTTTCTGGATTTATTGAAATCTAAACCAAGTAAGCATTTTCCATCTCAATTTGTCTTAACATATCAAAGAGGCATAATGAGTGGAAATTATTATTACTTTTTAATTTCTCTATTCTGCTGTTGATTTACATACCAAACAAATTATGCTGAATGTTGAGAGGTGAAATTAACATTCTACTGTGGTTACCAATAGGAGACAAATATTGGTTCACTCATTTTAAAGATTTGACGGGTGCTGAAATGAACTTATTAATATGGCAAGAATAGGAGATAAGTGTATTATACCATTGGGATGGTGTGACAATTCATTTATCACCATTTATGAACTATGGATGCATACACTGTCACAAATGAAGATGGATGTATTGTCTCTTGAGGTCCCTTGATGCACAGAAGTAATGTGTGTGGGCATATGTGATTTTAATATATATTAACTTGCAAATAACTCTGTGATACTCAGAGCCATTATGTGTGACAGGAGAGGGTGCTTATTAGTCAATACATGACGTAGATTTAAGAGACCCAGCTGGAATTATATGCTCATTGATCCAGGCTGTGCTCATGAACCTGTTACAGTTATTTTTTTAAAATTATTTTTTCCCCCAGGGATTTCTATTCAGACAAGGAGAAGAAAATAAAGATATAGTATGTGTTAAGGTAGGAAATAGCTTGCAGTCAGGAACACTGAGTAGTGATCCTAGCCCTAGCAATGGTTCAATTCCTTTATGGTAATTGTGTTTGAAGAAAAGCTGATCTTTGTGGAAGGTAATAACCAAAAGAGGCCGTTTGCCTTGTTCCAACAATGCCATCCCGATCTATTTGCAGGCTCAGTCATTTGGACCAGCTCCTGTTTATCATTTGAAATTACCACTTGGAACTAAGGGTTGTTGAGATAGTGTTCTGTAAGGAGTTACCTCCTTGATATTTACCCACTGGCTTTCAGAAATGACAACTGTACTGCTTAGATGGGGTCCATTTGCCTTAGTTTCTCTATTAATTACTGAAAGTTTCTGCAACTGGAGATTTTGTGGATAAGATGAAAGAACTTACTGAGATGACCATGTAAATGCGGCACTAAGAATGATTTCATAGCCTGATGTGTGTTATATTATAATTATTAAGTAATTAAAACTATTCTGTGTTGGAATAATTCACTGAGTGTTAAATGTATTCTAACTTTTCTAGTAAGTGCTTGACCCTTTTAACCTCTCACACCCAATGGGAGATACTAAAATTATTATTCTCCTTTTGTAGATGATGCTTCTAAATTCAGTTAACCAAGGTCCCACGTCAGTGCTGATCTATGGGTTATCCTGTAGGAAGCTCCTGTTGTCAGAGTCCCATGAATCCTGTGCTTCTTAGAAAATTCATGCTTCACATCATTTATTTCTCCATCTTGCCTCATCTTTGTTTAGATGTCTTCTTAATGCATAATGTTCTCATGCTCCAGGCTTGCTATGTGAAGAACTAGTAGGCAGAACTGATGTTGTCTCTGAGGAGTCTGTGCCCAGCTCTTACAGGGAGAGTATCCTCTTCCTCCCCCTCTCCCTCCCCTCTCTCTTTGTAGTTCATATGGGGGAAACTTGCAGTCTTGACCAGCCTGTGGAGCTTTCCTGCCTAGAATCTTCATGGACAGCAGAACTTCCCAAAATTATAAATACCCTTTTCCACTAGAATAACCAAACTGGTCATGATTGCTTAATCCTTCATATTCAGCATCATGTGACTTTCACTCATGATTTCATTTCATGATCTTGTATTTACTAGATATATGCTCATCTTCTTTTGCCTAAAAAGCACAAAGAAATTATAGCTATAGAGACTCAAGCAAAAACAAAACAAAACAAAAAACACAAAACAAACAAACAACCCCCACAAACAAACAAACAAAACAAACAAACAAAAAAACTGGACATACAATGTGGCCTGGGGTGAAAATGGTATGGAATGTCTGGAGTTAAGATGGGCAAAAAATTAGGATTTTGTGACCACTGACTGGACTTGGGAATATATTTGTTTTCCAATACTCAGTGGATCACCAGCTCACTCTGGGATTGTGGCCAAGTCACTTACTGTCCTTAACACATTTTCTATCCTGTAAAATGGGGATAATATATATTTATTCCTCCAGGTTCTGATGATGAAAATAAGATTATATACTCCAGGCTTTTGCAGCCATTTACTGAGCATCTTTTATACACTGAACAGTGTGCTGGATTCTAGAGATAGAAAAGTAAGTAAGATGTGTTCCCACTCCATGATTTCTCAGATGTCTCTGGTGCCTTTTCATAAGAAACTTACAATCTGGGCACATTATAGAGAAACAGGTTGTAAGCTAATGCTAATGCTCCATGAAGAAAGGCTTCCATGGTCTAACAAACTTGGGAAAGCCATATTCAGAATCTTTGCAAACCCACAGTTGTGACTTGTGTCTAAGTGTTCTCCCAAAGCCTAGCACAGTCATAGGTGGGGCTGTTTTTAGAGGTAGCTAACTGTGGAGTGTGCGATTGATTCATGGTGCAATGGTGGGATCAAGGGTGCTAAATGAAGGGTGGGTGTCTATTAAATGAAACCACTGATTGCTTTGTCAGAGCCCTAATCCCAGTAGTCTAGAAGGAGTATAAAAGGGGCAGAAAAACTTGTTAAGGTCTCTTGTTTTGCTCTCTTCTGGCCTCTGTAAAGTTCTCTCCTTTGGAGCCTGCCAATTATGAATTGGAATCTTTATAAATTGTAAGCTAAATAAAACTTTTCCTCTGTAACTTTGGTTGTTTGGTATTTTGTTTCAGTAATAAGTGAAAAACAACTAAGGCAGAGTTTGATACTAGTGAAATGGGGTTGTTGTTGTGACTCTACTTGGCCATGTGGCTCGGGAGTCTTGAGGATTGGCTTGTGGGAAGAGTTTGCAAAGGTTCTGAGATGCTGGCATAAAAAGCAGAGCTGGAACAAGCTAGGCTATACATGGTGGGAGATCCTAGTCAAGGATCAGAAAGCCAGAGAGTGATCCAGTAAAGACCAGGCTGGAGCTGGGGAGATGGCTCAGTAGAATAAAGCACTTCCCTGGCAAGTGCAAGGATCTGAGTTCAATCCCCGGTTCTGCCAAAAAAAACAAAAACAAACAAACAAACAAACAAAAAAACCAGGCTGAGGAGGTTTCTGTTTGGAAGAAGGACTGCATTAGCTTTTGGAGTTCAGATAGTATGTGTTATGCTTTTGCAAGAACTTTGTATGCATTTGGTCATGTCCAGAGACTTTGTCTGAGACTGAGGTTAGGGGCAGCAAAGTAATTAATCTTGCAGAAGAAATTTCAAGGCAGTATAATGTTAGGGTAGTGATATGGCTACTACCATATCACTTTTTAGCTTTTTAGCCATATTTATGTTAAGAATCAAGAAAAAAGAGCCCAGAAGATGTTGTGACTTTGATCAGAAAGGAAATTACTGTAAAGTTGTGGCCTGTGAAGATGGAACCACAAAGAAACTGATCACTGAAAGGATTATGAGAACCAAGTAGTTCAGAAAAAGACAACAGAAAAGATGGCCCAAGGACATCATAAGAACCAATGGGACTCCAGCCTTTTCAGCCTCAGAGTTGCAAAGGTGAAAGCATTTAGTTTGGGAAGATATCCCTGGTGCACCATGTCCAAAATAGTGATGGCCTAGAGAATTTGTTCCTTGGCATTAGAGTGCTCAGCAACCTAGATACTTGACCCCTTGAGCCTAGAGAGAAGGAAGTCTGGCTCCTGCTACAGCTGGCACAAGGTCTTGGCATCATCCGCGTGATCCTTGCTTTAGGTAGATTCAGCGAGGAAGAGTTGTGGTGTCGTAAAGGCTTCCACCCAGATTTCAGAAGAAAGGCCGTGAGGACAGGCAGTGTGCCTCTAAGAGGACAGCATATGAAGCTGTGAATGTGAAGCTGAAGGTGCTTTGGAGGTCCCAGATTGTTTGGAGAGTCCAGGAAAGTGGATTATCTGAGGAAAACCATACAGAGGGAGAAGCACTGGCCTAAAAGAGAAGCCATGGGAGCTACAACCATGGGGAGTACTGTAGGGGTGGAGCCGTCCAAGCCCTGTGAAGTTCAGATCTTGCCACAGATTGCTTTGGATGCTTGATGTGGAAGTGTAGGACTTACTGTTTGCCCTACTGGATATTAGACTTGCTTTGGTCTCATTCCATTGTAACCATTTATGCTTTTTGCTATGGTAATGCTGATCTTGTATGTTGGAAGTGTTTAACTTTCTTTCATTTGTAGAGGGGCTCACAGCTCAGAGTTTGCCTTAAATTTCAGAGGAGACTTTGGACTTGGGCTTTTCAGCAGTGCTGAAACTGTGAGGACTTTGGCAACTTTGGAGATGGACTAAAGGCCTTTTATATAAAGGGACATGTGTGAGTCTTTGGGGGCCAGGGGTAGGATGTTATGGCCTGTATCTAGATGTCCTCCAAGGCCTTATGGAATCATATGTGGGGCTTTTTCAGAGGAGTCTGAGTCTACTGTGTGTGACTGATACATGGTGCTGCTTGTGCTGCTGGTGAAGGTGCTGGGATTAAGGGTGGGTGAACACTAAATCAGCCCACTGATTGTTTTGGCACTCCCCCAATCCCAGTAGCATGTATTCAATATAAGAGACAGAAAGAGGCATGTCTTTCTCCTTCCTTTCTTGGTTTCTTTGTCACCTGCCTGCCATAAACTAGTTCTCTTCTGTGTTGTCCCTCTGCCAAGCCACCCTAACTTGGAGTCAGCAGATTATGGACTGGGATGTCTTTTTTTTTATTTTATTGAAGTACAAATATCAATGAGACAGTTTTAAGACACCTTGACAAGATGGATTCGATAAATTAATACATTGCAAACTGTTTTCATAATGTTTTGGTGTCGTACAAGGTGCACACATAATATTATACTTACAGACATTATTCTAGCAGATGTCTCTTATCAGTACATTAAGAGAATGTAGCCATTGACATATCTTATTTTTTTATACCTGAATTATATTGGACTGGAACTTCTACAAACCCTGAGTTAAAGAAAACTTTTCTCCCTTGGGTGTTGGGCATTTTGTTTCACGAACGAGAGAAAAGAAATGAACCTACCCACACTTAGATGTACAATGAACATGAGATCGTGAAAGGTATGATAAATTAAACAGTAAAGAAGCATAGTGACTCCACATTGTTCTGGTCTGTCTCAGGGTGATAGGAAATATTAAAAAATTGTATATCACCTTCTAACACCTGGAGGAATATCTTGTTTGATCAACTCTTCTTTTGTGAATATGAAAAGTACTTATGACCTTTTACATGCTTGCAGGATTGTACTCATCCCCTGGATTATGTTGCTTACTCACGTATTTATGCCCTTCATTAGTCTGTGAGCTCCTTTGATAGCATCCCTTTTATATTTGTACCTCCACTACTTGGTGGGAAGAATGCCCCTGGCTCTTAATAGATATTCAACAAACACTGAATGAATATATGAAATTGGGCATTTATATTATACAAACAGGAGTGATTGCCTGACAGTCTAAGGGTCCAGATGACAGTGATTAAAATTTCTTAATCTGCTTTATATGACATCCAATTTAACTCATTTTTATAACCTTAATCAAATTTTTCTTATAAGGAGAAAAGCTTAAAAACTGTGTCTTGGTTTGGAAATAGGCTAACTTTCAAGGAGAAAATAATTATTCTCTAGGTCTAAAAGCTGTTTATTAAGCCCTAGTAATTTGAACAAATTTACCAAAGAGGAAAAAAAGAAATTATGCTTTTAAAAGCCTCAAATGGATTTAGCTAAGAAGTAATATAGATTTGCTCTGGAAACAGAAGCCTAAGGTTATGGAAGAATGGTAACCAGTAGATTAAACATTTATTGGAATGGAAGTCAGGATAGATGGATGAGTCTTTCTGTGCAGGATATTTCTGACAGGGGAGCAAGGAAGGAAGAAAAGGGAATGGGGGCTCTGTGCTAGTTGAATTTTAGTTTTAGCTAGAGAGCAGAGGTAGAGGGGTTGGTAGGGCTGTGCTCTGCCCAGAGGTAGGAAATGCTAAGTATAGAACTTGCATGGTAAGGGTTTCTCACACTTAGTGGTCTGAAGCTGTGCAGTCTCCTTCCCAGGGCTAGTGGTGGAGCCAGCAGGTAGAAATGGTAGGGTTTAGGCTTCCATGTTGGTCCTATCAGGGAGAAATAAGGTACATTTAGCGCAGACTGGGTAAAAGAACAACTGAGCACAGTTGGAGTGGTGAACGTAGTGCTTTGAAAGTTCTTTCTTTTCAATCTTAAAACAGTTCTTGTCCTTCTACACTAAACTTCACAGAAAATTGATAAAGAGCAAAATAAAATAATTAAAACGTGACTTAAAGGGAAAGCAAACTTTCATTTGCATTAAATGATATTTTCATATATTTACAGAAGCATAGATAATATATATTATTATAATAAGCCATTTTAAACCTGTATAATGTAAGTGTATTTCTGGAACATTGCCTATTTGTCTGAATAGCTTTATTGGCAACGTGATAGTCTATTTCAAGTTTGTATCCTTTAAGCAATTTCAGTAATTGTATATCCAGGTTATTTTCAGTTTTCACTATTATACACTACACTGGAATAGATTTTCTTTTACTTAAACGTTGCTCATGTCCATAATTATTTCTTTGGATCAATTTCAGGAAGCAGAATTATTAGTTCAAGGATAATGATTTTGATAGGTATTGTCAAGTTGACCTTTGCAAAGGTTGTATCAATTTTTATAACTGCTTCCTAGAAAAATGTCGATACTGTTTATTATTGAAAAGGTTTGCCAATTTGATAGACCAAGTGGTGTTTGCTTGTTTTAATTTGCACTCACTGGTGATTATGGAGGATGATTTTTTAAAAAGTATTTAAAAATAATTTAATGGGGTTGGAATGTAGCTCAGAGATGAGGCCTTTGTACCCCGTGTGCAAGACCCTGGGTTTGATTCATAGCACCATAAAAACAGTTTGTTCCTGACCATTTTTAGTTCTCTCAATTGATTTTGGAATCTTTGCCTACTTTTTATTTAGAGGTTTTTTTTTTAGTGATTTATAACATCTCCCTCCTCATAAGAGAACACTGTCACATTATAAATTATGCAATTCTTAACCAGGCTTGGTAGCTCACACCTGTTATGCCAACACTGTGGGAGGCTGGGACAGGATGATCACCTGCTTGAGCCCAGTCTGGCTAAGTTATTGATTTACAGATATCATTTATCAGAATAAAATCTTGAAAAAGGCTGGAGAAATAGTTCAGAGCGAAGGCCCTGGGTTCAATCTCCAGACCTGTAAAACAAATCAAAAAAGCAAAAACAAAAAGCCAGAGAATCCCTCACAAAAAACCAAAATAAAGACCCAAACCTCCTATTTCTTTAAAAATGCTTTAATTCTTAAATAGTAGCTCAGGAATACTTCGCTTGTAAGAGGGGCTGTATGGCTCTCTCTCCTTTCTGTGTCCTGTACTGATCGGTGCTGCATGTCTGGCTGCCAAAGAAGCCAAGGTGGTCTGGTCAGAACCCAAAGTTCTGGCTTCTCATGCTGGGTGCCATGGATCAGAGAGCCCCGCTCTCAGTAGGCAAACCGTGGATCCTCTGCTGAGGACAGTGGCTTTCAACTGATGAACTGTATTTTGCATGTATTTTCAGCGAGGGACAAGTTCTTGAGTTGAGACTCTCCTTAGGAGTGGTCACATCTTTCAGAATGAAAGCCAGGATAAATATAAACTTTTAACTTTGGCAGTCTGGGCCGGGACATTCTTGTTAACATAAGGACAGAGAGACCTTGCTGCTTCTCTCAGTGGAAAAGGTGTAAAGAATACTCGTAGGCAGTTGCAGCACGGTAACCAGTTGCCGCCAAATTTTTGGGTCCTTCAACTCACTTATGTAGCCCAGTGTGGACTCAAATTCATGGCAATCCTTCTGCCTCCGCCTCTCCAGTGCTTGGAAAACAGGCATACACCACCATGCTTGGATGCACTAATATTTTAAAGTGCATTTCTGCCACTGCTTTATTTCATTGTAAATACGTTAGTATGCATCACTAACTAATTAAAAAACCTTTTATGCTGTGTGGTGGTACACACCTATAATCCCAGCTCCCTGGGAGTCTGAGGGAGGACTCCAAGTCTGAGTTGCACATAAAATATTTAGTAAGATCCCATCTCTAGGAAGTGTTGTAGATCTAGCTCAGTGTGAAGGCCCTGAGTTCAATCCCTAGAGTAGTAAAAAACAAACACACAAAAAAACCAACCAACCAAACAAACAAAGCAAAGAACTTTGTAAACATAAGTTTTATCACACCTAACACAAACAATTTTCTGTTATGTAGCTATATTACAGATTCCCCAAGTTTCTCCAAGATGCTGTTTTGCATTAGATTTGTCTAGCTCAGAATCCAGGACAGGTCCATCCCTTGTATCTGCCTGTGATATCTCTCAAGGTTCTTTGATTAAAGCGTCTCTTTTGGTCTTTTTCATGTTATTGATTCTTTGGATAAACGGGGTCATTAGCCTTGAAAATGTCCCAGTTTCTGGGCTGTGGTGTTGTTTGATTTCTTTCCTCTTCTGTAATTTCTTCTCTTATTTGTAGTCCGAACCTGGAGGCTGATTAGATGCAAGTTCAATAATTTTAGGCGAAACTATTCAGCAGGTGTCATGTATCCTTCCCGGAGCTGCATCTCATCATGGCCTCACGCTTGACCATCCCATCTTACAGAAGCTGTGAGTAATTTCTGATTAAGGAGCAGGCCAAGTTGGCTTCCTGCTGCTAAGTGTCCCACTGACATTTCACCTAGCAGCTTTGACCTTCATGCAGGTATTTTGTCTGGATCTGTCATTCCATTATGAGTTGCAGAATACAACCCTATTATTTCCTGTGCAGTGATTAGTTAAAAAAAAAGGTTTTTCTTACTCTATATTAAGGGTTGAACTCAGAATCTTTGAATTGCCCTTTATCTCCAGGCTTTTAACTTTCTTCTTTGTTTTTGACAAGATCTCATTAAGTTGTTAAATTGCCCAGGCTGGGCTTGAACTGGTAATCCTCTTGCCTTAGCCTCTACAAGTGCTGGCACTAAAGGTGTGGGCCACCAGGTTGTGTTTGAAAAAATTTTAAGAACTTTTTATTCTCTTTAATTATTTGGTTATATAATTCATGCAGGAAAGAAAGACATATTGAAGAATACATAAATATAAGAGATATATTGAAGATTCTTTCCCACTATTTGTCAATTTTCAGTAATGAGTTCATGGGCTAAGAAAAGTATAGTAGGGTGAGTGCTAATGAATGCTTACTTTATTTCTTTCTTTAGTATCATTACTAACTCTTAGATTTTAAAAAATATATGTAATATGCTTCAATTCATTGCCATCATTATTCTTTTTGATGTTAAAATTGTTCCAGTTTTTGCCAGAGGGAGCCATTCCTGTTGGTTCTTGTATCTTTTTGACACCATCCTGCTAGCCTTTGATGTCCTATATATTTTAAGATATAACCCATCTCACTGTCAGTGATTAATGCAAAAATTGGAGTTATTCCACCTCATTGAATCTGGCCTCTTTGTAAGACATGTTAAGCTTCACTTTCTTGAGAATTAAATTCTCGGACTCAGATATTGCTGAAAAATGGCTTCAGGTACCAAGCAGTCACTCAATCACTGTGCAGTGTTGAATTCAATTCTGCTTTGCAGCACCAGGTATTCCACGTGCTAATGTAAACAGTAAATGGACCCAGGATAATTTAACTCATTTCCATGTGCGTCTCTAAGCTCACATGAATCACTGTGTCTTTAGAAAGGTGCTTAAACCCATACCTATCAAGCTGAGACATATCTGCGCTAGTTTTTCTGTCATTTGGTACATTAGTATTCTTCTCACAGTGTTTTGCTTATATAAATTTAGCAAGATGAAAGGTTGATGCTGAGAGAAGTCTTTGGACAGATTTTGTTACCTTAGCAACCTTGCCCCAGACTTCTGTGGCCCTGACTCAGCTACAAAGTCCTTCACTGGCTAACGAGGTGCTCTTAATGACAGCTGGCTGAAGCTCAGGCCTGCTGGTAAAATGACTTCTTATCTGGACAGTAACCTTTGGAGGGATATTATCTTTATCAGATTTCCAAAAGAATCCAAATATTGAATGCAGTTCCACTAATAACTGTATTCATAAGGCCATCATGCTTAAGTGCTTCTGGGAAAGCATTAGTAACAGGAAATTAAGTGTTACAGAATAATTGCTAACCTCGCTGCATAAAATAGAAGCTGGCCACCCAGTGATTTTGTGTTGGTAGCAGTCATTAGAAGCTACTATCCTATATAATTGAAAAATTGTTTGTATAAAGGAAATAATGTCACTGCCTCATTAATTCCAACATTTAATCATCTTAGAAAAATCTGAATGCTCTTTGGAGGTTCAAAATTATATATCTATAAAATTACATATCTATAAAATTACATATCTAAAACTTACATATCTATAAAACTATATATATACATACATACATACACATCCAACAAACAGGTCTTGAACACTTGGGGTTTTAAATCCATTGGTGTCCCACAGACAGCTCTTTGGCACACAACCAAATGACCACAGAACATGTTTATAAGCTGGTGTCCTTTCTGATTAGCTGCATCATGCTGTGTCATTAAAGAGTTTGAAAATGGATCTTCTGTACATTCAATCATTAGTGATTATACTTTATTTCAAAGACTCTTAGATGCTTTCAGCCGAAGCTTGCCATATTTTATAAATGAACCAAAGACCTATTATTAAAAAGAATATCTAGGAATGTAAAGAATCTTACAGTTTTAGTGCAAAATACAAATTCTTACATAAGTAAAGAAGAAATTGTTGATGGAATAAGACTTCTGTTTCATGTATTATAAGGAAGCTTTCTTCTCGGAAGACATCCCTGTTTTAGGTTTCACTGTTTGTCCAAATTAAGTTTTACTGTAAACTGCATATTTATGTCTTTTATAAATTCATATGTTGAAGCCCTAGCCGCCAAGGTTGTGGTACTAAGAAGTGTGGTATTTGGGATATGATTAGGTACAGGTGGGATCATAAGGGTGGAACTCCTACCATGGAATGAGTGCCCTTATGAGATCAGGAAACACACCAGAGCCCTTCTCTTCACCATGTGAGCACATAGCAAGATGGCAACAATGTACATACATCTTTGGAGCTTATTAGTTTAGGCCAGGAACCCCTGTCCATCACAGGAAATTCTACTTCACTGTTCACTGTTAAACACACATTTATGAAGCCTGTACATGTGCCAATGTGCTATGAATTTTATTCACATGCTAAGTCATAGGCAATGTTCCATCAGAAAACAGCCAAACAAGAAAGATGAGTTTATGTACATAAACTCATGGATGATATTAAGATCTGCAGTTTTTATTAAGGTTAGAACAAGAAAAATTCATGGAAATCTTACCTTTATTTTCTTTAAATAAAAAAAAAAAACGCAAACAAAAATAAAAGGAAGTATTTCTGTCATAAGAAGCATTGTGTCATTTGAGGAGTGTCCATGGAATAAAGACAAAAATAGAAAATTTCTTTAATTTTGTTATTGGTGTCTGAAAGAACAAGCATGTATTATTTCTCCTTCTTCTTCTCCTGTTCCTTCCCCTCCCTCCTCCTCCTCCTCTTCTTCCATTTCCTCCTCCTCCTCCTCCTCTCCTTCTCCTTCTCCTTCTCCTTCTCCTTCTCCTTCTCCTTCTCCTTCTCCTTCTTCTTCTTCTTTCTTTTTCATTTAAAGCAATGAATCACATAACTCATTCATATTTCTCCTTTCTTGTGAGTTTCAAGAGGACCAGAGATAAAATTCCAAACTCACTCTCTGGAGAGTAGTTAGAGAACAGAATTTATTTTCTTCAAGGTCAAGGTATCTGTGTCTACCCTGGAATTGCTATTTGATTTAGTTCAAGGGTCCCTGACCTTCCTCTTTTCCATAAAAGTTCAAGAACTAGGTTCACAGCAGGAGGTGAATGAAGCTTCCTCTGTGTTTATAGCTGCTCCCATCACTCACATTTCTGCCTGAGCTCTGCCTTCTGTCAGATCAGTAAAGGCATTCATTTCTCAAGGGGGGTTTGATCCAGATTTGGAACTGCACATGTGTCCAGGTCATGCACCTTTTATGAGAATCTAGTGATTCTCATGATTTGAGGTTGAGTTGAGCCTGTTGATGTGAGCGCTGAGTGAATTATATAATTATTGCACTATATATTATAGTGTAATGGTAATAGAAAAAGTGCATAAAAATGTGATCATCTCTCCCCCATTCATGCAAAAATTATCCTCCCTAAAACTGGTCCCTATTGCCACTGACCAAGTTGATTTTTTTCTTTTCTTTTTTAATTTTAAGGTTTATTTGTTACAGAAAGTACAAAATAGTATTAAAGCAGAAAAATTACAAGTGATACAGAATTTCACTGAACAAAGTAATATAAATTTCAAAGTATTTGTTGTAATACATAGTGTTATCTTACAATGAGTTATTCATATTACCAGATATATGCATGTAAAATTGGAACAAGAAAGAAAAAAGGACATAAAAATTAATGAGAGAAAAAGGAGAAACAATTGAAAAAGGAGACAAAATAAATTAAGCATTACCTTTTCCCACAGACCAGCAGAAATCCGCAGTACAGTTGTCCAAGCTATCCTGCCTATGTATATAGATATATCTCTCATCATTATCTTTTTTATTTTTTATTTTATTGAAGAACAAATAGCAAGGAGAGAGTTTCAAATCAAATTAGCAGGACAGATTCAATAATTAATACATTGCATATTGCTTTTGTAGTAGTTTTTTGTTGTACAAGGTGCATGCATGATATTCTATTTACAAACACTATTAGAGCAGATGCCTCTAATCAATGAATTAAGAGAATGTAGCTGTATACTTATCCTTTTTTTAAAGCTGAACTATAGTACAGTTTCAATAATTAATATTTTTTACACTGTTGTCTTCCTAGTGGTTATCCATAGTATAAGAAGCTATCAGGATATCCTGTCCAAACATGATTAGTGCAAATCTTTCTTCTCATAGAATTATGCAGAAGTACTGCATCTTTATTCTAACTGCACTGTTTATACAAACACAGAATGGTTCTTCCTTTGTATCCCCCCTTTTTTTTGTTTAGTGCTGTCAAAGATGGGCATTCCATTGTCATTCAATTATTACAGGTTCCTGAACTCAGCGAAACAATCCAACCATTCACAATAATAGTGGGTTATCTGAAGAAGTTGTTGACTAGAGCCATTCACAGCTCAGCTTATTATTATGGCCTTATTTTATATATCTCGTTCTTATACTTTTCTGCTGGACGATTAAGACTGAGATAAAGCAAGACCTATATAACAAAAAATGTAACTTTTGTATCTTATGAAGTCAGTCAAGTCCCCTTAGGGTTTATCCTGTAACCCTGTACCTCACTCTGTAGATCCTTTGTCAGTGTCAGCCATGTAGATGAGTCACGGCCATTGCTTGACCAGTTTGCTCTCTGTGAAAGCCTGAAAGTTTTCTCAACATGTGACTCTCCTTAGGCACACTATGGATCATCGATCGCATTCATCTGTGGCTCCATAATCTCCTTAATCAGAAAATTTGGGGCACAACTGAGTCTCATGATATTACAGTACAGGTTATCCTATGTCCTGAGTCTTCAATGACCTTGAAAGGCTAGGGCCAAAATTTTGGCTGATCTTGCAGCCATTCCATTTTTTGAAGGATATAATAGTCTGGGCTGGAATTTGTTTGCATGCAAGACATGCACTCCTTACCTTCATGGTTTGTGTAGAGAAGTTGGCTGTAATTCTGATGGGTTTTCCTTTGAATGTGATCTGCTTCTGCTCTCTAGCAGTTTTTAGTATATTATTCTTGTGTTGGATTTCTGGGATCTTGAGTATTATATGTTTCGGTGTGTTTTTACTTGGATTGAAGTTATTTGGTGCTCTGTATGCTTCGGTTACCTGAATGTTGGTTTGTTTCCTCATATTTGGGAAGTTTTCTGTGATTACTTCTGCCCATATTCTTTTTATATCATTTGTATTCACTCCTTCATTCTCATTCATGCCAATTAATCTCAGATTGTTCATCTTGATGTCATCTTGCATGTGATGGATTATTTTTTCCTGCATTCTCATTGCTTTTAAGAGATCCGTTCTCACCTTTTCACTAGTTGCATCAGCATCCTCTAGATCTGAAACTCTGTCTTTGCTTTCATTCAAACTTTTTTAGACTCGTGATTGATATTTTAGTGCTTCTATATCTCTTTGACTCTGCTTCATGCATTCTATTTCTTTTCTGTATTACTCATTCCAAGGTTCTGTCATATTTCTGATCTCCTCTACTTTTTTCTTATCCATTTCTTCTTTAGAAGTAGCTATTAATTCTTTTTCTGCAGATTTTCTTCCAAATTGGGTTTCCTCCATATATTTTCAGAATTGTTTCTGTATTTCAGATGGTATGATTTCTAAGAATTCTTTTTTTATTTCAGGAATTAATTCTTGTCTGAGTTCCTCTATACCTTTCTGCTGTTGTTCCTTTGCTTCTGTCTCTGTTAATTCATTCACTTCAGCTGAGCTAGTATCCTCTGTACTTATTGGTGGACTCAAGACCTGAGATTGCATTTTTCTCCTTGTCTTTGTCATTTTCTATACTGACCTCTGACCTTTGGTGTAGGGCTTTGGTGCAGCTATAGCCTTAGCATGTAGTGAAATTCAGGTGCTAGTCTATTAAGTTTGAGATTATCCAGTTATTGCTGGCCTGGATCTAGCTGTTGTGTTCAGTTCCTTTTTGCTATAGCTCCTATGATTTCCCTCTGTTAGGTCCCTGGTTAGGGGAGTACTGGGGGGAGCAGAAGCTCTCCCTCACACTCACCAGGCCAGGTGGGTGTAGATCAAGTGCCAGGAGAATCACCAAAAGTTCTCGTTCCCGTGGTGGGCTTGGGAGCAGTGGCTACAGGGAGTTGCCAAGTAGGTCTGTCTGGGGTGTCTCGGGCAGGTCTGTGGCTAGGATGTCTTGGGGCCTGAGGCTCTGGATGGTGCAGAGCATGCAGGGAGAAGCCAAAGGCTCTCCTTCAAACTCACCACACACTCACTGATCTGGGAAGCCTGGCGAGTTGTGCAAATGCCCATTCACTGGGAGAGCTTGGGGGTAGAATCCAGGAGGCCACCAGAGTGTGCCCCGCTGTCTCAGGCTGGTCGCTCTTTCTGGGTGGGCATGGGGCGGGGTCGAGGAGGCCGCAGGAGTTGGCCATGCTGTCTCAGGCTGGTTGCTCTGGCTGGGCAGGCATGGGCGGGATTGAGGAAGATGGCGGAGTCGTCCCCGCAGTCTCAGGCTGGTTGCTCTGGCTGGCCAGAATGGCAAGTAACTTCAACCCAACTAAAAACACACTGAGATATTTAATAGTCAAGATCCCAGAAATCCAACACAAGAATAATATACTGAAAGCTGCTAGAGGAAAGAAGCCGATCACATTCTGGAGTAAACAACAGCAGGTAAATAACATGACAATCATAAGTCAACACATTTTAATTGTAACCATCAATGTAAATGGACTCAATTCACAGATTAAGAGAAATAGACTGGCACAGTGGATTAGAAAACAAAAACCAACAATATGTTGTATACAAGAAACACACAACTCAAAAAGACATTCATAGGCTTAAAATCAAAGGACACAAAGCCCTATTCAGCAATCAATGGGTTACAGATGAAATTAAACAAGAAATTCAACAATATCTAAAATTGAATAAAAATTCAACCATAACTTATCAGAGTTTATGGGATGCAGTGAAAGCAGTTCTCAGAGGGAAAATCATACCTAAGAACTCACACATTAGGCAAACAGAACAGGAACAAATAAATACTCTACTGTTGCACCTCCACAATCCAGAAAGGGAAGAGTAAACCAAACCCAGAGCCCAAAGACAGAAAGAAATCATAAAGATTAGAGCAGAAATTAATCCAAATGAGATGAAAAAAAAAAAAAAAACACAAAAAAACAAACAGTTCAAAGAATCAATAAATCAAAAAGCTGGTTCTTTGAAAGACTAAACAAAATTGATAAGCCCCTAGCTAACCTCATCAAAGAGTAAATAAAAAATTCAAATACAAGCAATAAGGAATGAAAAAGGTGAAATCACCACAGACCCTGTGGAAATCCAGAAGATTGTCAATAGCTACTTTGAAAATCTTTATGATCACCTAATAGAAGACACAGATGAAACGAACAGATTCCTAGAAAAGTATAAATTACCAAAACTGAACCAAGGAGATAGAACAACTCTCAATAGGCCAACAACAGCCAATGAAATATGAAATTTAATAAAAAGCCTACTGAAATAGAAAAGTCCAGGTCCTGTTGGATTCACAGCTGAATTCTACAAGAAATTTATAGAAGATATAATCCCTACACTCCTCAAACTCTTCAATGAAATTGAAAAGGAAACAGTCGTCCCAAAATCATTTCTGGAGGCAAGTATTATACTGATTCCAAAACCAGGGAAAGACACAACGAATAAAGAGAATTACATGCCAATCTCCTTCATGAATATAGAAATAAAAATACTCAACAAATTCTAGCAAATAGAATACAGAAAATCATCAAGACGATCATACACCATGACCAGGTAAGATTCATCCCAGGGATGCAAGGATGGTTCAATATTTGAAAAATCTATAAATGTAATACACTATATTAATAGACTGAAATCTAAAAACCACATGATCATCTCAGTTGATGCAGAGAAAGCGTTTGACAAAGTCCAACACTCATTCATGTTCAAAGTCCTACAGAAAATTGGAATAGATGGACTCTATCTTAACTTGATAAAAGCCATCTATGGCTTTTAGAAAACTGAAATCTTTCACTCTTAAACCAGGTAGAAGACAAGGATGTCCTCTATCACCCCTCTTATTTAATATAGTTTTGGTATTATTAGCAACAGCTATTAGAAAAGAGGGAGAATTGAAGGGAATAAGAATAGGTAAAGAAGAAGCTAAATTATCATTATTTTCAGATGACATGATGTTTTACTTGGGAGACCCTAAAAATTCCACCAAGAAACCACTAGAACTGATACAGAAATTCAGTAGCATAGCAGGATACAAAGTCAGTATTCAAAAGTCAATAGCATTCCTCTACACAGATAACAAGCACACTGAAATGGAAACAATAGAAACAATACCTTTTACAATAGCACCACGGAAAATGAAATACCTTGAAATTCACTTAACCAAGGACATCAAAGATCTTTTCACAGAAAATTTCAACACCCTAAGAAAAAAGATTATAGAAGATTCCAGAAAATGAAAGATATTCCATGCTCCTGGATAGGAAGAACCAACATTGTGAAGGTGGCCCTACTCACAAAATTGTTGTACAGATTTAATTCAATCCCTGTCAAACTGCCACCAACATACCTCCCAGACATAGAGAAATCATTCCTAAAATTTATTTGATACCACAAAAGACCTAGGATAACAAAGGCAATCTTGGCCAATAAAGACAAGGCAGGAGGCATCACAATTCCTGACTTGAAATTATACTATAAAGCCACTGTGATAAAATCAACATGGTATTGGCAATCAAATAGACCTGAGGATCAATGGAATAGATTAGAAGATGCAGAGGCCTATATGAACACACAGACATCTGATCTTGGACAAAGGGGCCAATCGTACTTACTGGAAGAAAGATAGCCTCTTTAACAAATGGTGCTGGAAAATATGGCTTTCTACATGCCAAAAACTAAAACTTGACCCAGCTCTATCACCATGCACTAAGTTAAAGTCAAAATGGATTAAAGATCTAAACAGTAAAACAGAAGCACTCAATCTCGTGGAAGAGAAAGTAGGAAGAACTCTTGAAGACATAGGGGTAGGTAGAGAGTTCATGAACAAACATATATTTGCACAGGAAACACTTGAACGAATCAACAACTGGGATCAGCTCTTCTTGAGGAGTTTCTGCATGTCAAAAGAAATTGTCAAGAAAGTGAACAGACAATCCACAATCAGACAAAGGTCTGCTGTCTGAAATATATAAAGAACTAAGATATAACAGGGTCCTCAAATTTAAAGACCCAATACAGAAATGAGCATCTGAGATGAATACATATTTCTCAGAGGATGAAATTAAAGAAGCGAATAAATATATGAAAAAATGCTCCACATTGCTATCAATTCATGAAAATCAAATAAAAACAACACTGAGATACCATCTCACTTGAGAAAGAATGGCTATCATAAGGAAATCAACCAACAACAAATGTTGGAGAGGTTGTGGGGAAGAGGGAACACTTCTCCACTGCTGGTGGGAATGTAGACTGCTACAACCACTGTGGAGATCAGTGTGGAGACTTCTCAAAAGAGTAGGACTGGAAATCCCATTCAAACCATCTATCCCCCTACTGGGAATTTTCCCAGAGGAACTGAGAAAACATTATATCATAGTGATATATGTGTACCTATGTTTATAGCAGTACAATGTGTGATAGCAAAATCTTGGAAACAACCAAGATGTCTGTCACATGAGGAATAGTTGAAAAAGATGTGGTATTTCTATATAATGGAATATTACTCAGCTATTAAGAATGATAAACTTGAAGCATTTATACTGAAGTGGACGCCACTTGAACATATACTCGTAAGTGAAATAAACCAGACACACATGTGCAAGGATCGTATTGTCTCCATAGTATAAGAAGACAAAAAAAGAAATACAAATAGAAATTTACAACAACAACTCAAAAGAATTGAGTCAGCATATGCTGCAGGGTACTAATCAGGTTTTCTTCTGGATGGTTAATAACCTAAGCTCACAGATCAAAATTGGAGAAATAGAAGAGCTGCAAGGTCACACAATATTTTGGCCCTAGCCTTTCAAGGTCAGTGAAGACTCAGGACATAGCAGAACCTGTACTGTAACATTATGAAACTCAGTTGTGCCCCAAATTTTCTGATCAAGGATATTATGGAGCCACAGAGGAATGCGATTGATGATGTATAATGTGCCTGGGCAGAGTCACATGGAGAGAAAACTTTCTCTCAGACTCTCACAGGGAGCAAACTGGTCAAGCATTGGTTGTGACTCATCCACGTGGATGACACAGACAAAGGATCTACAGAATAAGGTAGAGGACTACAAGATAAACCCTGAGGGGACTTCACTGACCTCATCAGAAACAAAAGCTACATCTTTTGGTATATAGGTCTTGCTCTATCTCGGTCTTAACCATCCAGCAGAAAAGTATAAAAATGAGGTATGTAGCGCAGGGTCATGATGATATGTTGAGCTGTAAATGGCTATAGTCAACAACTTCTTCAGATAACTCATTATTATTGTGGAATGCTGGACTATGTTGGATTGTGTCACCGAGTTTGGGCACCTGAATTGGTTTAATGACAATGGAGTGCCCATCTTTGACAGGTCTAGACAAAAAAAGGGGCATAGAAAGGAAGAATCATGTGTGTGTGTATAAACAGTACAGTTAGCTAAATATGCCATGCTTCTGCATAATTCTATGAGAAGCAAGATTTGCACTAATTGTGGTTGGACAAGATATTATGTTGGCTTCTAGTACTATGGACAATCACTAGGAAAATAACAAGCTAGAAAGCATTAATTATTGAATCTGTGATACCATTCAGCTATAAAAAATAAGTAAACAGCTACACTCTCTTAATTCACTGATTAAAGACATCTTCTATAATAATGTTTGTAAGTATAATATCATGTATGCACCTTGTGCAATACCAAAACATTATGGAAACAGTTTGCAATTAAAAAAATAACTTTCTTGGCATTCTGTATGCTTCTGTTACTTTAATGTTAGATTGATTCCTCATATTTGGGAACTTTTCTGCTATTACTTCTGCCATATTCTTTTTGTATCATTTGTATTGTTCTTCTTTCTCATTGATGCCTATTAATCTCACATTGTTCATTTTGGTATCATCTTGCACATGATGGATTATTTTTTTCTGCATCCTTGTTGTTTTTAAGAGATCCTTTCTCACCTTTTCATTAGCTGCACCAGCGTCTTCAAGATCTGAAACTCTGTCTTTGCTTTCACTCAAATAGTTTTGTAGACTCATGATTGAGATTTTAAGTTCTTCTGTATCTCTTTGACTCTGTTTCATTTGATCTATTTCTTTCCTGTGTTGCTTATTCAAGGAATCCATCATATTTCTAATTTCCTCTATTTTTTTTTAATCAATGTATTCTGCAGAGGTAGTTATTAATTCTTTTACTGCACAGTTTTTCCAGTTTGGGTTTCCTCCATATATTTCCATAATTGATTCTCTACTTCAGATGCTATGATTTCAAAGATTTCTTTTTTTATTTCAGAAATTATTTCCACTCTGATTTCCTCTTTACCTTTCTTCTGTTGTTACTTTGCTTGCAATGTTATTAATTCATAGGTTTCAGCTGGAATAATGTTCTTTGCACTTGTTCTGGGTGGGCATTGGGTTTCCCCCATACATTACTGGATTTGATTCATTACTTAAGATGCTATGTATTTAAAACTTCCTTTTTTTATTTCAGGCATTAATTCTGCTCAGAGTTCCTCTATTCCTTTCTGCTGTTGGTTGTTTACTTCTGACTCAGTTAATTCATTCATTTCAGCTGAGCTAGTGTCCTCTGCACTTATTTTTGGATGGCCTAGAGGCTTGAGATTACATTTGGCTCCTTGTCTTTGTCATTTTGCATGACCTTTGACCTTTGGTGTGGAGCTTCTGTGCAGTTACAACCTTTGCGCATAATGAGATTCGGGTGCTAATCTATTACGTTTGAGATTACCCAGTTATGCTTGACCAGGATCTAGCTGTTGTGTTCAATTCCTTTTTGCCGCAGCCCTTCTGGCACAACTGTGAGCCTGTGGTCCCCTTCTGTTTTGTGCTTGGCCCAGGGAGCACTGGGGAGTGCAGAATCTCTCCCATACACTCACTGGCCTGTGCTGGGTTTGATCAGTGGCCAGAAGACTCGTGAAACTTCTTACTCACTCAGTGGGCTTTGGGGTAGGGGCTCCGAGGAGTTGCAGGGAGGAAAGGGCTGGGGCGGATTGCCAAAAGGGTCTCAGAAGTTCTAGTTTCCTCAGATGTCTTGGGTGCAGGGTCTCTGGATGGCGCTTCCTTCTGGAGGTGCATCAAAAAGCCCATAGTTCTCCCACAGACTCACTGGGCTGGGCTCGGGGGATCAGGGGCTGGAAGAGTAACAAAACTTCTCACTCACTCGGCAGGCTTGGGGGCAGGCTGGATGGTTTTTTTTTTTTTTCCATTTATTTTTATTTTATTGAAATACAAATGTCAATCAGACAGTTTCAAAACACCATAACCATACAGAGTCGATGAAATAATACATTGCAAACTGTTTTCATAACGTTTTGGTATTGTACAAGGTGCATACATGATATTATATTTACAGGTTTTTATGTAGCTGAATTATATCAAAGATTCAATAA
>PVKA01012973.1:0-56275 GCA_004027165.1 Ctenomys sociabilis | reverse complement strand
ACCTAAACATTTATCTGAGGATAAAAATTATTTTTATAATAAAAGGCATAATAGGTTTTACAAAGGTAGAAAAGGAGTGCTTTGCAGGAGATTTGAGGTTTAAAATCACTATCTTCATGAAATAATGGAAAGATAGCAAACTATGCTGCTTTTAATTTCAGTAATTCCATTAGAATCTTTGAATTAAGATAAAGTTGGTCACTTTTTTTTTCCAGAACCAGGGATTGAACACAGACCCTTGTGCTTGCCAGGGAAATGCTTTTTCTGCAAGAATGTGTTAATCCACTGAAAACTGTGGCTGCCTTGCTAGAAAAACCTCAATTAGCCAAATCATGAATTCCCTTTCAATTTTCACAGAACCTTAATATGGGCTAAATGTGGTGTGAAAAAATTCTGGGTGTTTTCTGAAAAGATATTTTGTTAGTTGTTCATTTTTTATTTTTCATTTACGTAGCAAAGATTCATGTATAAATCCTTTTGCAGGACACATTTTTGAATATCTACTCTGCACCAGTCTTCTTATTTGATGGACTATATCAGTGAGGAAAACTTAAAATGTCCTGAACCCATAGATTTAATGTCAAAGAGCAAGGAGGCAGACAATATATAAAATAATCTATTCTTTTACATAATAAAATTTATACATGTTCAGGAGAAAATAATTAAAGGAAACAGATTGGGCGCTTGATGAGGAAAGGTTCATATTTTAAGTAAATGTTGAACAAAAGCTTATCCAGAAGGTGTCATTTGCAAACATTACTGTTTTCCACTGAAGATAAGTGCTGTCAGTTTTCAAAAAGTATATCTGACTTTCCAAGTAATGTGACAGGAAATAGAGGCCTTCATTTATGTCTGCTAAGTATTGGAAAATATCACAGAGCCAACTGAGGCCTACCCAGCAGAGCCAAGAGCAGGAGTCCGCTGGAAGACCTTGAGAGCAGTGAAGGTCTGGCAGCACACACTACTGCAGGGAGGTTAGAAACAAAATAGTCTGGGTCCAGAGGGAGAGGACACACTTTGAGTCTAATGATTCCACAACAACAGGAAAAGAACAAACAGTGAAACATCCAAGAGTACAGTATGAGTTCATCAGGAAAATTTTACATAGATTGGAAAAAAATAGGCAGGAAGTAAGGATTGATCAAATGAGAAATATAAGTGCCAGAGATTCAACCCATTTGTGAGGTCAGGTCAAAAGAAGTAGGTATGTGTAGTGTTATTGTTTGTGTCTAGTTGTCTCCACAAAGCCTCATGGAAGTTGTGGGGCAGATGATGCTGGAGGAGCAACTGACAGCTTGAGGGCCAGGGTGGGGGGATGAAAGGCAGGGTCAGAGAGGTGTGAACCATTAAACTGGAAGCCTGTGCTTTTTCAGAGGTGTGGAGAGGGCCATCCCGGACACGGCAGCGCCTCAGCCTCTCCTCTAGTGCCTTGAAACCTCCAGCAACTGTGAGCCAAATAAACCTTTCCTACCCTCATTTTGAGTGTCAGGTATTTGTCCCAGCAATGAGAGATGAGTAACTAATACATGTAGCCACACTGTCACATACAGTAGACAGGTGGATATAAATTCAGGCTGGTCCGCAGAGAAGCACAGTAAGAATATGCTAAGGATTGGCAACAGATTGACTGGCTGCTTTGACTCTCACACACAACCTTGTAATGTGTGTGTGTGTGTGTGTGTGTGTGTGTGTGTGTGTGTGTGTGTGTGTACCTGTACAGAGGTTGGGCTAATGATAAGTACATGCTCTTAGATCCGTGGAATCAATGTGGATATACAGGTACTGTTTTTGGATGTGAAATTGTTTGACACTATGAGTCAGGAAACTGAAGTACTTTCTTAATTGATTTATTGCTTTTGATTTATTATTCTATGTATGCCAATTTCTTCTTCATATTCCCATTTTAAAAAGAAATTTTGTCATGATACAGAATGAACTCAGGTGATTCACAATGAGTTACGGCTCTAGCTTTCTTCTTTTTAATTTTGAGACAGTCTCCAACAGTTACCGAGTTGCTCAGATGGGTTCAGACATGGAATCTCCCTGACTCAGTCTCCTTCAGGCTCTCAGGGTGACTGATTATTCCTAAACTTATTTGACTCATATGATATTCAAATCTTGTCTTTCACAAAAACGACAAAGAGGCATAAATAAGGAGTCTAGTTGCAACATACATTTGGAAAAAAAGTTGGATGAAATGTTTTGTTGCTGGGTTTTAACTGTATGAATATATTAACATGTGTAATATAAATTGGTTATTTCATGTGTAGTCTTACTTTAAAAACACTTTTATTTTGGGTAGTTGTAAATTCAAAATCAAGTAGACAGGTTAACTATCATCTCCTATCACAAATTTATGTAGATTTTCTTCTAATATCATTCAGGAGGTCTATTTTATATTTCAAATTTAGACAGATGATTTATTCTGAGTTATTTTCAGGAAAACTGTGCTAAGTGGGCTTAAACTTTCTATTTTTTTCATGAGGTCATCTAGGTGTCCCATTAATTTTTGTTAGAAAGATTATCTCTTTTCCTTTGCATTACTGTTCTTCCTCTGATAAGGATAAATTTATTAACTTCATGTGGACCTATTTTGTGCCAGCCTCATTGTGCTGTTAAATGTGTCTATACACGTATTTTTAAATGATAATCACTTTTCTGTTGTATAGCATGTCTTCATTGTGAATAAACTTAGTGCTCTGACTCTACCATTGTGTTGGATATTTTGAGTCTGCTCTCCAATAAATAAACTTTGGAAACAGTTTATCAGTATCTATAACACAACATTAATACTAAATTTTGATTATTTTTTGTCTATGAGTCTTGTTGAAAATCACTTACATCTTTTTATATTCTTTCTTTGTTGTTGTTGAGGGGAACAGGGGATTGAACTTTCAGGCTCTTGAGCTTTCAGGGACGCCCTTATTCTACTAAGTCATCTCTCAGGCCCTTCTTTTTATATTCTTAAGTTAATTGCTACAATTTAGGTAACACAATGATCTCATACATTATAAGGAATTTGTATCTGACATGATATATCTTGGTTCCTCTTTTGTTCTCATTGACAATATTGAGTCTTCTTTTATGTTTATATGCATTATTTCTCTATTTGCTTAGTTCTCTGATTTTTGTTTATAAGAGATTTATAATATTCTTTAGTTATTGTTTGCCTTGGCAAGTTTTGCATTGGAAAGGTGTTAGTGTAAATAATACCATATTTTTACATCCATTGTTGAAATAAAAGCTTTTGACTACTGATATTAACATGATGTTCTCCAATCTTTTATGCATTTCAGGACATTTATTTTTTAATTTCTCCTGACTCTGTACATAAATATTTATATAATTTATGAATTCAGAATGTTGGATAATTATTTCTTTCAGGGAATTGTACAAATCTGTGAGAATATCAATTCTGTGGCCACATAATTGCTTACAATATTCATTATCATTTTTCATATGCATTGGATCTGCAGTAATATGTGGACTGCATTTTTTAATTTTTTAGGAGAAAACAAAATGGTAAAAGAGTAAAAAGTATTAGAAATGATACAGAGTTCCAAACAGGATAATAGGAATTCAACAATTGTTGATATAATACATAATATCTTCAAAGTACTTGTTTAGATTATCAGATGTAAACATGCAAAACTAGAAAATGCAAGCAAAAGAAAAATTATAAATTTAATTTGTAATACACCAGGAGAATTCAGCAATACAATTATCCATGCTATCCTGTACATATGCATAAATATATCTTTCTTTTGCATCATTTAAATTTGATTTAATCTTGTCAAATTTATTGACTTTATAAAGAATGAGTTTTGGTTTTATTGATTTTCTCTGTTAGTTCTTTGTTTTCATTTTCTTTCTTTTGTTTTTCTGTAGTGCTTTGTTTGTTCTGTGTATTTAGGATTTGTTTTGGTTTTATTTCTCCAGTGTCCTAATGAATAAATTTACATTTATGATTGCTTGAGCTTTCTCCCTTTAGAATAGATACAGAATATGTCATATATTTGTCTTTAAGGGCTGTTTTTGATGTGTCCTACCAATTTTGATATGTTGCATTTTATCATTAATTTTAATCATTGTACTTATATTCTATGGTGAATAAAGTTTAGAGCCTGCCCACTTCAGTAGTACCTTTTTAGAATCTCCAAAAATAGAGATCCTAAATGCTTATCCACGAGAGCATTTGTATGTTATGGTGAATGCTAAATTTGGAGAAGAAATAAAAGAATCTTTGACTGATGCAGAAGAGGAAGACAGTGATGATGATGTGGAACCTATTTCTGAATTTAGCTTTTTGCCTAGTGATACATCAGCATTGTTCACGACCGTGTGTGAATGCCAGGCCTTGCACCCAGATCCTGAGGATGAAGACTTTTATGGATAAGGGATTTTTAGATCCTGGTGATAATTGTTTGTTTTTGTAATAGTTTAACAGATAAATCTAAGTCTATGATGGCCAGGAGCATGAAGTGAAGCACACGGGCAAGGACAGGGGGATGGCCACACGTTCTCTAGTAATGAAGGACTATCCCATTTCACAGCAGAAGGGCCAGCCACACTAGGGAGACTGGAAGGCACTCTATCCCCGTCTGTGAGCAGCCAGTGTAACATGGCTGGGGGACGCGCAGAAGATTCCGTGAGAGACAATGAGGATGGCGCGGAAGTAGATACTACACCAGCAGCTGCAGGACAGTTTGAGAATGCAGATGTTGATCTCTGAAAGTGATGTACATTGCTTTAAGATTCTGCTTGTTACTGTGGGAGAGAACTTGGTGCCTCTTCCTTCTGAAGAGATGTTAATGAAAAGGTTTTCCCTTCTTCAAAACCCACTTAAGCCTGTTTTTCCTTAAGATAAACTATACTGAGACAGCAAGTTATCACCAGCAAAAGAAACAATACCTTTACTAACAAAGGTGAATTAGCTTAACAACAGAGTTATTTGTAGTTTGTCATTTACTCTCTAACTCTGTGTCTAGGTACACACTGACTAGGCCTGTAATTCCTTCATTCGTTGTATATATTGTCCATACTCTGCAGGAACTTTATAGGAAAATAGGCTGAAGTTAAAGAGGAAAAAGAGGATACAGATCTTTGGGATCTAGAAATATCCTTATCCATAAAAGAAAAGGCAGAGGTCTCAGAAGACGCAGTCTCTTCTCATTCTTCACAGGGACAAGCATCTCACTAATCTGAGGGAGGTTAATTCAGACCTCTCTAGGTGGTCTCTTGGGAAGTATCCTAGTTGCAGATTCCACCCTGATATAAGTGCTTCTGGGTAGCTTCTGCTCCTTCCACCCTGTACTTTCCAGTCTGCTTTGTTATAACCTCCTAGCTTATATCCCTTAATTGCCACATTCTTAGTTTAGTTTTCTGTGAGTTGGGAGAATAAAGTAGTCCTAGTGATAATTGCTTGTTTTTTTAATAGTTTAACAAATAAATTCAGGTTTTCTATAAAAAAAAAATGGAGAGGTCCCTTAGTACTAACTATGTTGGAATAATTAATATTACCTGTGACTTCCCAAAAGGTTGCGGAGCTGGAAAAGAGAAATTCAGGACTATGCAAATGAGGTAAAAAAGAAAGAAATAAAATGAAAATAAGATTACTCTGGATTTTTATAAAAGAGTGTAATTACTAAATTTGGGTAAAGGATAAGGGTTTCAAGCAAAAAGCATAATCTTCTTGAGATAAGGACAGAAAGATAAGACCTCTGGAAGCCTGAAATTAAAATTTATAGTGTAGCATGAAAGAGAAAATGAATTGATGCAAAAAATAACCAGAGTTTTGTACAGGAATCTAGTCAACATGCACCCTGAATTATAATCTACCTGTGCAAAAGATGAAAACACAAAAGACTTAATAACCAGAGAACAAGAGGGGGTTCAGTATGATGAATACTTTAAGGGGTAAAAGGAATTTTTGCTTATTTATTTATTTATTTGGTGGGGGGGCAGAAAAAATCAGAACATTGTGCTTACCAGGCAGGCATTGCACCATGAATGCTCAATTGAATGAATGAATACCAGACTGACAGATGATATAATTTTCATAGACCAGAGAAAGAAATGTCAGTGTAAAATGTTCAGAGAGGCAGGTTTTAGTATTATAAATAAAATAACTCTAAAGTAAATATATACTTGCACTACCCTGAAATCTCTTTAAATCTAGAATAAAATGTCAGTTGACTTGAATTAATTTAAATCCATATCAAAGAACCACTGAGTTTTAGAGGACAACATTAAAATCTAAAGGATGATTTGAAAATACAAATTGTCCTGCAGATACCATTGATGATGTCTCAAGTTCACGCCATAATACTCAACACATACAACTTAAAAGAGTTTATTTTGGTTTACAATTTAGTTCACCAATTAATAATAAGTCAACTATAATGATCCCATCAGCAAACAACCTTCCAAAATCACCACCTACAAAGACATGAGTTATCCACGGGGATAGTACATCTCCAAACCATAATGTATACATAGCCAGAATTAAAAATCAGTCAATAAAACATAGCTAAAAATGAAAGAAGCGGTGAAATCATTAAAAAAAGGAACCATATATATATATATATATATATATATATATATATATATATATATATATATATGTATGTATATTTGTTTAAACAAATATGTGTAGACAGTGTCTTGTCTCCCTGGGGTGACAAGCTAGAAGAGTAAGCAAGAACCAAAACACAAAATAAATATTGTAAAATGGAAAGATCTTGCCTCACATAATTCTATGAGAGGCAAGATCTGCACTAATGGTGGTTGGACAGGATATTATATCGGCTTCTAGCACTACGGTCATCCACTAGGAAAATAATTATTGAATTTTTGATATAATTCAGGTATAAAAATAAGATAAGTAAGCAGCTACACTCTTAATTCACTGATAAGAGATATCTGCTAAAATAATATCTGTAAATATAATATCATGTATGCACCTTGTACAATACCAAAACGTTATGAAAACAGTTTGCAGTGTATTAATTTATCGAATCTATCTTGTTAAGGTGTCTTGAAAATGTCTGATTGACATTTGTATTTCAATAAAATAAAAAAAATAACAGCTAAAATAAATAAATAAATAAATAAATAAAATGGAAAGAAATTGTGCAGAAGGAAAGAAAAACTGGGATGGAGAAAAGAAAGGATAAAAAATTCAAACTATAAAAACTCAGTTGATTTGATATATAAAAACAAATTATATAAGGAAAATGAATTCTATAAGGAAACAAAAGCAAAGGAAAGAGAGTGTCACAGTGTTAAATAGATTGGGAAATACAGCTGTTTTCCTTTATGAAATAGATTATAGTTGTGCTTTCAAATATGTGTGTGGGCATAATCTTCTGGGATATGAAATATAATAATTAGCTTATGATTCAGAAGCAAGAAAAAGATATATTACTACCATGATGACATTGTTTGGATATTTTTATACTCAAAACATTAGGAAGGAGGGAAAACTTAGAGGCAAAACAATGGTAAATGAGGGCATTATCTTCTAAAAATGATAATATATCTAGAAAAAACTTACAACTAATAATTCACTGATACATAGGAACATATATATATGATAATTAAGATAGTTATGCCACTTTTTTCTCTTATTACATTGAAGACAATAATGTATGTTAATATTTTAGACAAATTTTCATGCCTATATCTTGTACTCTGAATAACTACTTTGAAGATAACTATATATGATGTATAAATGTTTTCTACTTTCCTATTAACCTGTTTTAAAATTTTATTTTCTTTTTTTTGCCACACTGGGTATTAAAAATAAAAATAAATAGACAAATTTAACATAAGGAGAAATTAAACTGAAAAATATAAAAAGAGAAATAAATTTAGAGATTTAACATTTATAATATTCTATATAACTAAAACTAAGAGATGGAGGACAGAAGAAGAGCAGGTAGGGATTGAGAAAAACGTAGAATTGCTATGTACATGGACCAATTGTCACGAAGAATGTGGTCATTAAGTCCTGTGATCATATACAAGTAACTGAGAAAGCTTACAATCAGCGGCATACTGAGTATCTAGACTTTAGGGAAAAAAGCGTAGAAGACAAAGAATTTGAAAGTGTGCATAAGTCCAGCCTGGAGAGACATGCTATATGGGGGAAATGACAGTTTCAGTGACAAAAGTGCTGATGTCAATTAGTAATTCAGAATATCGGCTCTGGGCCTGGAGATAGAGCTCAGTGGTGCGGTGCCTGCCTGGTAAGCACAAGGTCCTAACTTCTATTTCTGGTCCCTCCACCAAAAATTAAAAATTCCTGTTACTTCCATTTTATTAATATTCATTCTACTGAACCTCCTCGTGTTCTTCGCTTATTAAGTTTCACTTGCTTATGTCATGTTTGTTCCTGAATCCCTATCTCTGTTCCCCAGCATGGAATCCTAATATTGTATGAGAGTCTCTGTACCTATCACGATGAACCCACCTGAAACTTCTGACAGCATAATTTTAACAAGTATCAGTGAATAATTTTTAATAGGAGTAGTCCTCTAGTGACCTTGGAAGTAGTTGAACAAGATACAAATTTCATGAGATAAAAATTTCATGAGATTTTTTCAGAAACTAAAGTCAGAAATCAGTGCAATTACATAGTTGAAATGAATTGTATAAGGAAACAAAAGCAAAGAAAGAAGAGTATCACAGTGTTAAATAGATTGGGAAATATAGCTGTTTTCCTTTAAGAAATAGATTATAGTTATGCTTTCAATTTGTGTGTGGGCATAATCTTCTGGGATATAAAATGTATTAATTAGCTTATGATTCAGAAGCAAGAAAAAGATATATTACAACTATGATGACATTGTTTGGATATTTTTATACCTAAAACATTAGGAAGGAGTGAAACCTTAGAGGCAAAACAATGATAAACATGGACATTATCTTCTGAAAATGATAATATATCTAGAAAAAAACTTACAAATAATAATTCACTGATACATGGGAACAATATCATCTACCCTGAATAGTTTTCATATGAAATCTAATATATCTGAGCCGGGTGTGGTGGCGCATGCTTGTAATCCCAGCACTCGGGAGGCTGAGGCAGGAGGATTGTTGTGAGTTCGAGACCAGCCTGAGCTACAAAGTGAGCTTAAAGCCAGCCTGAACTGCATAGCGAGACCCTGTCTCAAAAAGACAAAAAAAAAAAAAAAAAGAAAGAAATCTAATATATCTGTAATGCCAATATTCCTGAGAATAAAATAGGAAAATATCTAAAATCAGGGAAATCAGAATAAGAAGGCATTAGCCTTCAACAGGTTTTCAAAAATGCCAGTAATGAAAAATAATCAAAACAATGTGATACTGACACATGAATTGAAGTCATACCAAGTAGTATAACAGAGTAGTGTACCTATTTACGTTTGTATCATTCATGGTGTCCATATCTTGAACATCAAAAGGGAGAGTCAATCGTCTGGAGAAGCAGGATTTAGTCTTTTGGCCTGACTTAAATTCAGAAGTTATTTGGAGAAGCAGAATACAAAGTCACATGGCTTTAATGCTATGGAGCAGTGCATGCAAATTCAATAAAGAGTTTTTAAAACCTTTAAATGTTTGCTTGTCTCTTTACACTACAAAAGTTCTAATCATAGACTATGAGTTAATTATACACGTGGAACTTCACAATACCTCTGTAACTTTCGTCACTTTAAAGACACTTATAGAGAAGGTGGGGTTGTAAGTTTATCAGTGTCCTCCTATCAGCACCAGCAGACAGATATGAAAACAAAATTAGGAATTAGGAACATTCAGTCTAATCCAGTGTCGATTCTAAATTCAATCATTTAATTATTTGTTTAAGGAAGCTTAATGAAATGGATTATTCTGGGTGTGGAGGATCAGTATTGGCCCATTCTTACATTCATTATTTAAGGAAGAGGGGCCAAGGAGATGGCTCAGTAGGATAAGTGCTTCCCTGGCAAGCACAAGGAAATGAGTTCAATCCCCAGTTCCACACACACACACAAAAAAAACATTATTTAAGGAAGACCCTTCATCATCCCAAGTCTATGCACTTATAAAGATCACAGCTACTTGTTCCTCTTGTCCCCACTTTTCTTCCTGGTATAAGCAGAAATGGAAGAAAAGAAGGAAATAATGAGAGACAGGAATGAGAGTTCACTCTGTTGACATGAAAGTCCTGCACTGTTGCTTCAAAGTTCTCTGTCCAAATCTTCAGAGTGGGAACAAATTTCAGCTTGTGTCTAAGTCAGAGCACCCCAAGTAAGAAATAGTGCCACTGTTCTCAGGCCCATCATGTTTCCTTTAATACCACTGCTGGAGTATAATGAGTCTGTCTTCATCCTCTTTCCTGTCACCCTTCATGTATCTTTCAGTACCTATAAAGAGGACAGATAGCCCTAATAGTTTCTAACAAAATCTCTTGCTGGAGCCTGCGCTCCCTGCTTTCTCTGAGCCCTTTACATAGAATCTTTGCTTATGAGAACTATAAATTTGTACATCTGATCTTGGGGTTTCATTCTCCTTTCATGCTCATGTTTTCATATTTATTAGAAATAGACTACTGTATTGTGTATATTACTTACACAAGATTTTTTTTGAGCCAGAGATTCACGTCTACCTCATGAGCTTTCAGCAGTTATGCAGCCTGGCTTTTGTTACATTCCTTCAGGCTTTCTGAGATGAGTTGCCAGTGTTTGCTAATTTTTACCACGTGCTCCTTCCACAAGCTCCCTTGCCTTTGGATTTCCTTGATTCAAATACAAATCCTAGTGGCACTTATGGTATCTATTCATGGGTGGCTTTTTGGGATCTGCATGGGGTTTCATCTTCTTGGAAAAATCATATTTTTTTTCTTGAATGGACTTCAGTTTTTTTTCTACAGTTCCTGAGACTTCTTTTAAATTTCAATTCTTTATCTCTTGGGGACAACATATTTCACAATGTCCTAAACAAAATTAGGGAAGTCTTTACTGAGTTGAGCAGTTTTCTAAATCTTATGTTTCTCCTGGAAATCTTGAGCACATGTCAGCTCCGTGAGCTCTGAGAGTCCTTGACAGGACTTTGATCAGCTCCCAGCTTCTGAGCTCAGGCTGGATTTAAAAATACTGGAAAATAAGTAGTCAGGGGCTTCTTGGAAAAGGCCTGATGCTCAGCACTCCCCACCTTCTAGAAATTATTAACACGTTCCTTGGTTTTTTAAAGTACAGAACTTTTCAAACTGTGAGAAATCTCTAGCCACTTAATTTTTGCAAAATGTCCCAGAAACAACCTTTAAAAGCTGAATCGTATTTTCCAGTTAAGAAGTGACTATGACACTTTGAAGCTCTGGCTATTGTCAAATGGTTGGTTATCCTATGTGCATTGCAGCAATTTTGGGGTGCCCATGGTAGACCCATCGCAGTCATGATGATGTTATCATTTCTAGTTCTTTGGGTTCCCTATAAAGTCCTCATTGTGCAGACACCTTAGAAGAAGCTCAAACTCCTTCACTGCCAAAAAATCAGTAGTTAATATTTTTCTACTCTTGTACTGTATGTGTTCTGTATTTATGAAGATACTTTAATTGGCCTAATCAGAGGTTGAAGCAAAACCATCCAAAATGTTCCAGTTGGCTCAGGGTTCTGTATTCTTTGGCCCCTTTGGATGGCAGCCAGTTCTTTCTGATGTCTTTACAGTCCAGCCAACTCTAAGTGTCTCTAAGTAGAGTTTTGTTCATTTTAAGAAAAGCTATATAGCTGGAGTTTCATTTCTGGCAATGAAGAATATATAACATATAACTAAATTTCATAAAATAAAGATGAGAACTGGACACAGATATGAGAATAATGTTTTCAGCTATTAAGACAATAAGAATTACAGGAATGAATGTTTTATGAAAAGGGAACCACAAGATGCATCTGTAATTTTCACCATGGTACTACTTGGAAACAACTGCTTGACCTACAGCCCAGGTAAAGGAATCAGACACAATAACTTTGAGAAATACATGGATTTTCAAAAGCTCTGGCTTTTAGAATCTACAGGCTAAAGAGTAAAGTGGTAGTGAAATGATGACAAGATTATCTCTAGAAACATACTTAGGGTCCCCTTGAGTCTTTGACTAAATATTACTTTGCTCAGGGAAGAGTGTTAAACACCAAAGAATTCCTATGAAACTGCATTTAAAATTTTCCTTGTTTTACATAAAAAATATTCAAATTCTAATCATCTGAATAGAAAAAACTACAAGGAACACTCGGCCCTTGTAAAAACTCCATACCTTCTAAGAAGTTTAAACTGTGCTTAGAAAAGTCTCCTTAGGATGAGGAGTTAACAACAGTAGTTAACAACAAGCCCTCCACATAGTCTAAAATTAGAGTATTTCAAAAATAAGTCAGCTGTTTAACAAACCTAAAAAGTAGAAAACAAAAATAAATTATTTCCAATGTAGGAATCACAATACCTGTTATGCGAAAGAACAGCAAATAT
The DNA here is from genome assembly GCA_004027165.1 of Ctenomys sociabilis. Lineage (NCBI taxonomy): Eukaryota > Metazoa > Chordata > Mammalia > Rodentia > Ctenomyidae > Ctenomys > Ctenomys sociabilis. The sequence continues at coordinate 43,795 of PVKA01012973.1, read as the reverse complement.
ACCATGCAATAAGAAATAAAATTAAATAAGAGAAACCCCAGAATTACAGAAAAGACAGCATATTTCTTATTTTTATATCTAAGATGCTGATGAGTTGTATCATAATATATTATTTTTATTTTTAGGGTTAAAAGGGATGCTTTGCCATAAGTTGTAAGTATGCAGTCCATGATTATTAACTTCAGCAATCATGTATCCAGAACTAATGCCTCTTCACATTCACTCTTCAGCACAGAAAAACTCTTAAATAGCTCAAAGAAAATATACATGTGATAAAGTCCACTGGATGAGATTAACAACACATTAGATGTGGCTGAAAAAGATCAACATAATGTCAATAGGAGTTATGTAAATCAAAGCTTTAGGTTTAAATACAGTGATAAAATTTAAATTAAAAAAATTCTAAAAGAAAGCCAGAAGTAGAAATGTAAGAAGTATGTTTCTACTGGTTGCTGACATTGGCAACATTTTTCTTAGCAACAAATAAGAAAAGTTTCTCTTATTTTTGAATGTGTTTGCTTTTAACATGGAAATAGTTTTTCAAGAATGCTTAACAAATGAAGATGATTGAAATTTGTATAGTATAAATGACTTCTAAATAAGAAGCTCATCAGTACAGTATTTTTGAATGATGTTAACTAAGAGTTGTACATTCCCATCTATGATAAAATAGAAGAAAAAAAGTGTAGTACTTTTAAAAGAAATGAAACTTTTCAATCCTATGTCATGTTCCAATGAAAAGATTTTCTAAACACTCAAGTTTCAAGAGGTATTAATTTTGTTTGGCCTAAGAAAACAATAAGCATTTGTTTATGGCATGATAATGCATATTCATCTACTTCCCAAAATATAATCTTATGTGGAAATAATCTTCCTCTCTATATTATAAACTTCATAATCTGTAACAAAGTTCAATATGTTTCAAAAAATTATAAAATTGTTGAAATCAATAATTTATACTATATGTTCCAAATTGATACTATATGTTCCAAATTGAAACTTAGCAATGTGTAAGTTTCAGCAAGGTTTGATTTCCTGTTATCCTTTTTATTTTATATATCATAAACTATTGCATGAAACTTTTTATCTAACAAAAATTATAAGAGAAATATTTTTTACCAAAGCAACTCTTCAGCTGTTTAAGTTTTGGTAGTCCCTAAAGTCCTTTATGAGATATCATTTTCATTTATGATTTTTTAAGTAAATGTTTGTAGTTAATAATGTTTCCATCTTGGTGTGAGGATAGCACATGCATGTGATACATCTAAATTCCTTTTTAAAAATCTTTACTTCCTGTCCCTTTCCCCTCCTCTCTTGCTTCTGTCCATCTCTCGTGCTTCTGATTTCTGTTTCCATTCTTTAGGATCAGAATGTTTAATAAAACCTAAGAATGGTTGTAAGCCCTATTTGTGTCTATTTTTGAAGAGGCAGTGAGATGACATGGTACAGTACATACTCAGTGTAGGTATTAATATGAAAAATAACAAACAAACAAAAAAGCAAAAAAAATCCCTCCCAAATAAATAAAACAACAAAATCAAAAAAAAAGAAACTCTGCGAGTTGTTATGTTTGTCTTGAATTCGTTTGATGATATATATTGTCTTTATAAGAAATTTTATGGGGAAGATAGTTGTTCAACATATTCCATACACCTGCCCCTTAAATCTCATATTTTAAATACCCAGGTATCTTTCTCAAAAAAATGACATGCTTGAGAATCCAAACTTTGTGTTTTACTGCTTGTTCTTGCATAAATATCCAAGGTTTGAGCTCTAGAATTTAAGCTTACACCAAGCATAGAGAAGCTAGACTTCTAAAGTTTTTTCAGCTGTTTTAAGTAAAGATAGAAAACAAATAAGGATCAGTTTAATAAGTTAATAAAATTATTAAACAGAAGTTTACATATAACAGCACAAATGAAAGACTATAAATATAGCCACCTATGTTCAAAGCACAAATACCTTCTCTGCCATGAATACTGTGGTCTAGCAGCGTTGTCTTCTGTTTCCTTTTCAACAATATGGGAACTTCAATGCATATAACTGAGAGAAGACTTCTCCATGTGTCTTGGAGAATGTCACAAAAGAGACTGTCACAAAGTAAAGGCAACACTGTATTAGGAAGACACACCTAGTGTGGTTCCAACAGTCGCTCCTTATTTCTACACAGAAAAGTAATGTAGCTTATCTACTAACGAAGAGAATGGCATTGAATTCAAGCATGGTAAGAAATGCTCGCAACTGTTTATATCATAACACGAAAATAAAAAGTATTTGAAAAACATGTGAAGGTATGTTTTATTTAACTGTAATTTTACTGTGTGTTTATGGTTACTGAGTTTTGCCTTGCTATGCAGGCCATTCAAAGTATGTTTTACTTGAGGAGAGGATGTTACAAGATAGCTTTTCAGGAAAGATTCCTGAAGGATTAGGGTTTAATGAAAACTGAAGTCACTTCAAAGGAAAAGAGAGGAAAGGTCAAACTGATCTCCAAAATTAATGATAAATCATATTCTATTCAGCAGTAGTCTTGTTATTTGTCTGTATTAGAATTAACTGTTGAAGAATCATTTTTTTAACTCCCTGTACAAGAAACTTGAGCAGTAGGGTCCAGCTTTCCATGTGGGTGAACATATAAATTGTATCCAATGCAAAGCTTATGGTCTATTTGGGCTTCCTTCAGGCATTCATGATGGTATTTAATATTAATCCTATAGATGGGCTGAACAAATGAAGAATACATGCAACTCAAATGTATTTTCTTCATACATTTGAGCCTAGAATAATGGAGCAAATATGCTTAGCTAAAACTGAATTTAAGTTTGAAAAAATAACAAAATCTCCTTAAGATTAGAGGAAATGCTAGATATATTAGTAGATTCTACATTTAAAAGTTAGGGATTTGGGTTTACAAGAAATTTAACAAGAATAATATGTGTCCTACACTTGGAGAAATGTACATGGCGAATAAGAGAGATTATAATCTTGCCCTGCCCTTCCTGTGTCAGAACACACGAGATAGTGTATTTTGTTCTGATTACTCAGCTCAACTGAGAAGAAACAAAACATAATTTAAGAATGAGCAATTCAGATGGTAGAGAACACCAAGAAGATGAATTGTGACACAGGAGACCTTAGTTACAAAACACAGGATGGTCATTTTGGGGAATCAGGAAGACCTCTAAAAATAGTGTTTTGAAATTGAGTCAAATACCAAAGAGACCTATTATTTTTCTAAAGATGACTATAATTTCTAATTGCCTGCCCATGATATCTATTTCCTTCTATTTGTACCAATTCTAATCAGTGTCCTTAGCTTTGTTTTGTGTCCTTCATGGCCATTTTTAAAAACAGATGGGTAACTTGACACTATATTTTGTTGATAGTCTATGCTAGTTAACTGTCCTACTGATCTATTAGAATATTTCTAATTTTTGGCTATTGTTAGGGATGTAGCTACAAGAATGTAAGCAGACCAAAATAATGATTTTTCCCTTTATTTGAATTTAGTAATATTAAGGAAGCTAAATAATCTCTTGAAATCACTTATGTTTTATTCTCTCTTGTTACATGTACATTACAGGGAAAGTTTCATAATGTGGAAAGAAAGAGAATAGCTTAATGAAAGCTAGAACTAAGAAAAGATGGCATTATTTCTTACAATTATGTCTCTATTTGATATTAAGTTTAAAGGATAAACAGTAATGCAAGTATACTGGGCATGTGTTCTGTTTGTTGATGAAGTAGTGCAGACTACCTCATGAGGTACAATTTGCTAACTTTTGCTAACTAAACCTTGTGGATATTATCACTACAATACATTCTGTACCTTTTGACAGGTATAGGGATCATGTTCTTAATGGATAAAGCAGTTAAATATAAAATACAATTGTGGGGCCGGGGAGATCGCTCAGTGGAATGAGCACTTCCCTGGTAAGCACAAGGGCCTGAGTTCAATCCCCAGTTCCACCAAAAAAAAAAAAAAAATAATAATAATAAAATAAATAAAAATAAATAAATGAATGAATAAGTAAGTAAAATAAAACTCAGTTGTTATTTAAAAAACAGTAAATAGTACGCAAAAGTGGAGTTCATACATATGTACTTAAAAAATCATAAGAAATAACATGTAAAAACTATACATACACCTCCAAATTGTTAATTTCCTTTCAGGATGTGGAAAATGTACACTAACACAGCATCTCAATCTTCATCTTCTATAAATAATGTCATACACACTCAACTCTTTTTTATTAGTAAAAAGTTTCTTATAGTCACTGGGGAGCAGGTACATGTATGAAACAGGCTTGGTGTTCAAGTCCTCCCCCCTCCTACCTGAATTCCTCCTGTCAATCTCCTTCCCACATTTTCATTCCTATTAACGTCACTATTTTAGCTCATGTTGATGACATATGTTTATATTTATGGCAGTTTTTGGGTGCACAGCATGGCACCCTTCTTCTGCTTCCCCTACCCTCTTCCTTGCTCTCCTGGACCCTTAGCCATTTGCAAGAGATTCATCCCCTTGACTCTTCTGTCCATCCTGTCATGTGCTCCTCACACTTTTCCTTTCTCCGGTGATAGATGCTGTACAGCACTTAAGCTTGTAAGCATGGTTCACTTCACTCGACATCCCATTCCATATACTCCAGCTGCCTCCATTTTCCTACAAATGTCTCTAATTTGTTCTTCTTTGAATATTATATCATTTGAGGAAGAAAGTGAGAGGCTGCAGTCTTTCCTCTTATGCATGTGAGTTTTAAGATAATTTTGCAAGAATACTCCTGTTTAGCATTCCTTCTTGGAATGAAGCTGAAGTTTTATACATAGTCTGAATTCATGTGCAGTAGCAGCAATTACTTAACAAGTGTGTCAATGTTACAGTACTACTGTATATATTATTGGTATCATTTTCTCCATTGTAGCATACTACTTTTAAAAGTCCATTCCTTTCGTTTTTAATCATTTGTGTTCTCTTCTGTATTATTAGTGGTATATTTGAGCATTCTGAGGTACTAAAAAATAAGAATTTATTCATAAAAGAGAAAACTTTCTGGTTATTATATTTTCAAAAAAGATACTAAGTTCACCTACAGGCTACACCATAAGTTTTTAAGATTCTGAAGTTGGCTCAGCCAAATAGCTTATTGGATTAAAGCTCCTGCAAGCAGGTGCAGGGCCAGGGTTCAGTCACCTGCTGGCCCTGCTCCTGAGGTCCTGAGGTGAGGGGTTTGAGAACTGGCATGGTGGCGCTCACCTTTGGTCTCAGCTCTTGGGAGGCTGTAAACAGGTGGATCACTGTGACTCTGATGTAGTAGTGAGACCCTATACACCCTGTGGACTCTTCCCTAAAATACAAAAAAAAAAAAAAATTCTGATGCTGAACAAAGAGCAAAATTCATGTAATCTAGTTTTCTGGGCACATTTTGGTTCAGACTTAAGTCACTTCTCTAATCAATGAACAAAGGGATTTTTTTATCCAACTGTATGTTGGCTGATGGATAGACTTCTATTTTAATCAGAGCGCTTATTTTCAGTGTTGTATTAGTTTAACTATCATAAAACTGCCTTCTTAATTCTAGCACATAAAAGCCTTTGATTTATTAAAGGTTTTCTTTTTTAATTTATTTTTTTTGTTTTAAAAAGAAGGAAAACAAGCAATAAAAAAATTGTATAAAATTTCTATACAAGAATGGAGGAGAGTAACAATGTTCAGTACATTGTACATTGTCAACTTCAAAGTAGTTGCTCAAAACACAAAATATGGGCATGAAAAGTCTGTCAAGCAATATAGGCGTATATCTATTGGAGCTTATTTTCTTGACTACCAGTTAAATACAATCAAGATGAGTTATTTATTTATGTATTATGCATATTCCATTGTTTTCATAATATATTTATAATGTTCTGCAATGGTTATTCATATTTAAATACAATAGGTTATCATAAATACTGTTGAATATTCATGTACTATATCATCTTGATTTGGTTAGTCTATTTTGTCTTTGGCATTGCACCATGTATCATTTTTCATAGCCTGATGCAGTCATCTGGCTTAGGTTATAGAAAAGATGATTGACGTCTACCTGGTTTGGAAAAATTCCAATTGTTTAAATTTCTGTGCAGTCTTAGACATTATTCTCCACATTCTTTAAAATAGACTTCACAAAAATTTTAGCTATAGTAAATAACAAACTGATGAGTTGGTTAAACATAGTTGTAGAATTTTGCTATCTATAGATTATATAACTTAGATTAAACTAGAAGCAATGAGCACTTTACCAAATTTTAGATAAACCTAAAATGTATAAATTATGAATAATCTCTTTATTAAGTACATATATGAGTGAACTTTGTTATGAATATCTCCATAAGTGTAGAAAACTGATGCTACATAAGATTCTGTAAAAATACATGTAATAAATCAACATGAAGTGAAATTATACAGAACAATTATATTTATACATAAATATTTTTAAATAAACATTTTTAAACTACCTCAAATTGAGTTGCCTTTATATAAGAGGTGAGTGCATTAAATGTCTCTTATACTCAGCCAGTATGATGCTAAGTATATGAGAAGTAGCAGATATCTACTACATTGTTATATTTTTAGTCTTAAAAATGTTTGTTTTGCTGGGTATGTTGATCTGTTTCGAAACACTCGGAGTGGCATTTTTTGGCAAACAATAGTAATGTCTTTTTGAAGTTTATGTGCTTTTTCCTGTGTCAATGAGTATCATGGATTTAATCCTAACAAATGCAAATGAGATAGCAACATTGGTCCAAAATCAGAAAACTCTAAGAAGAACAGAAGACAGAAACTACCTTGAGTAGTTCCCATCTGAGACAGAAGCAGACCACCATGTGTTGGCCAGATTGTGGGTCTCTGGGCATGTTCTCTTTATTGAGTCTGATGTCAAAGATATCAGCCAAAGTGGCTGTGTTTAGGATGCTTTTTTTTGTGAGGGAGTAGTAATGGTAGGATCTGTTCTTTGAATGCCAGATCAGTGAAGAAGCTTTGGAAAATGGATTCCATCTGGCTTCATGCTATATGGTAGCTTGAAGAGGTAGAGGTCATCACAGAAGACAGGCTGGAGAATCAGACCTAAACAAATTCCAGAGGTAAGGAAGGAGACATTGCTTGAAAATAAATTTAATCTCTAGATTAAATGGCAACTTATAGGAAAAGCAGAAAGTAAGGGATAACAAAAGGGGAACCTGCCAGAGACAAATTCCAGTTGGAATATGCCAGAGTGACAGATGTGGGAGGCTCTCTTCCATGGCTAGTTTGCTTCTCTACTTAACCTTAGACAGCTGAGCATGCTGGGTGAAACCATTCACAACAAAGACATTTTAAAGGTTCAATTAAGGGTCTGGACAAGCCTAAGTAATTCATTCAATTCCAGCAAAATTTCTTGGAATATTTTAAATTAACTAATTTTATTTTTTTGTTGGAACAACTATTAAGTATTTATCCCTATTATATCTGATGATTAATTTTTGTAAGACAAAAATAGTTTAATTAGTAGAATAACAGTGAGTCATGCTATAATTTAAATGTCAAAATTCTCCTAAACTTCACTAATCCCTGTGATGGTGGCCTTATAGAATGGGATCTTTTAGAGATAACAGGGGTGAAGCTGATGAATGGGATTAGTGCTTTTATGAAAGCACCTGCAGAAAGCTGCTAGCTCCTCCATCTGATACAATTTCTATGAAATGGGAGATAGACCCTGACCCAGGAATAGATCCTGAGTCTGCAGGTGCCAAGATCTTGAATTTCTTACTCTTCATATCTATGAAAAATAAATTGCTGTTGGGAATACTCTATCCTATCGTATTTTGTTATAGTATCTTGAATCCCTCAGACTAGCTATAGTTTCTTTTAAAATTAATTTCAAATACACACATCTGACAAAAGTAAACAAAAAAGGAGATATAAATGGATATTTTGTAGTGGAAATAATGTATATCTGTATATACAAAATAGCATAAATATATAGCTAGTTTCTCTTGGTTCAATGAGAAGAAGGTTTTTGAACTAATAGTGTTTAGACAAGATATCATGTCTGCATCTTGTACTAGGAACAACTACTACAAAGACAATATGTAATATATTAATTATTTTAACTGTACTAATAACCTGTTTTGAAACTATCTCATTGCTACTTCTTTCTCAATAAAATTACTAAACTATAATTGAAAAATGGAAAAAAATAAAAATTAACTTCAATTTATTTTACAGTATTTTTCTATGCAAAGTTTATAGTAATTAAGTACTAAACATATAATGCAAAACAAAAAGAAAAAGGCTTGTTGTACCAGGTTAAATCTAATAATTCAACAAAGAAAGAATAAGTTAAATATAGGTTTTATAATCATAAAATATGAAATTTACCATTCCATTGTTAAAATCACAGAAAACAAATTTGTGATTACTAAGTGACAACATGAGAGTTGAAGATACTCACTTTATGATTGAACACTGGGTTTGAGAAAATGATTTCTTATATTCTATGAATAATAGGGACAAGATAGATCCTTCAACTCATTTTACCTATTTATGTTATTCTTAAAATTTTGTGATACTCTGTTTTACGCTACTTTATTCAAACCAATTTAAGATGGTATATGTCAGTCTATCATTTAAATTTACTGTCAGAATAATGGTCAGTTCTATTGGTGAAGAGATACAATAAGTCAAACATTATTTAATTTCATAAACAGTGAGAGTTTTGCAATGCACTGCACCAGTTATAGTATCATCTTTGAAATATGTACCTTATTCTATGTATTGTTAACTATGGTAAAATATATCCTTTTGTAAAACTTAACATTAGAGTAAAAAAGACAAAGTGGGGAAGATTATCACACTGCGCCAATTGACAAAATTCTATTTTCAAAAACACAGGTACAAATGCATGTGGAATATGTGCAGATACCAATGTTGGCTCGTGTTAAGGATGCGATAGCAGGGTGCAAATCTGCATACCAGATTTAGCAGCTGAATAAAACAGATGGGGATAATAGCAGGACAAGAAACTCCAATTAGCATTATTATTATTATTTTTTTTTTTTTTTGTGGACCAAAAGATTGTGTCATGTTCAGGATGAAACCTGAGCCAAGGTCTGAGGCCTCAGGTCAGGTCAAATCAGATTGGTAAGAAAGGTTATACAGATTTAAAGTGGTGAAATGAAATTCAAACTGAAATGTTCAATTTTGCACTCTTGGGACTAAGAGAAAATGCTGAATTCTATGTATTCAAACTGAACTTCGAGAAATAGATAAATCCATGGACCAACCTGTTTTATTTGTTTGTTTATTTCTGTTTTAGTTTTCTGAAGACAAGATTCCGGTCTACTTGAGTCAACTTATGAAAACCCTCACTCTGCACTGACCCTTATAAAAAGTAACTGTGAGTAAATGATATTAATCAATCAATCAACATTTTTCTTAATTATTCTATTTTACTGTTCCTACCTTATAAAAATAATTATTGTTCAATAGCTTGTACCATTGAGGGTGTCCCAATTTATGTTTCAGGAATGAAAATTAATTAGTAATAAATAATAAATTGTATGATAGGATATGATTTTGTCTTTTGACACTCATTGAAATATGATAGGAGAAAGAGAAAAATATAACCTCCATAGCAAATCACAAAAAGGGTAGTCATTAAGATATAGTATTTTGAAATAGTAGAAATAGAAGTTTCCTTTCTCCAGATTTCCTTTCATTAACTACTTTTGTGTAGTTAACTATTTGGAATGATCTCTCCATGTGAAATTAAATTCAGCATTTATATAGTTAAGTTTTGAAAGGCAGCAAAATTTTATAAGATGTATGACTTAGATTCAGTTCAGTAATGCCTGGTTAAAATTGAGTTGCTTTATGAATAGAACAACATTTTTTCTTTGTAATTTTAGGGGAATTATATGTTATATGTGTGTGTAGAAGCCAAGCAAAACCAGATCATTATGACATTTTTCCTTAGAATTATATAACTTATCTGCAATTTTCTCTCTATCACTCTTACAAACTGACAGCCAGTTTTCATAACACTAAATGTTTTCAATTCCTGTGATGTAACTTTAGTTTTCAGAGGGTGATTATAATGAAATGAGGAAAACCTGACACAAGGGTGAATAACTATCTTTCCTTCATTCATACTCAATTTACACAAATACTACAGATTAAAAAGCAAAGCCATTTGTGAAAGATATAGGTTTAATTTTGAAGTGCACTCGTGTCGAATCCACACTTTTAAACTGCAAACATCTGTATATTTTGGGGCCACACAAAGCTTTAACTTGCCCTGTGACCAAACTGCAATTACCAAAAATAGTGCATGGTTTTGCGTCCCTTATCCTTCCTTTAATTCATTTAACTGTTGTACCAGATAAGAATGTCTCCAGTTGGCCGAGCACCAAGGTCACCATTATGACTAATGACGATTGTCTATGGCTCCTACTGTTGTTTTCGGAAGAATGCTAGTGCTTGTGATTAAATATGGAAAGGTATATTTATGTCTTTTGACTTAAGGATGAATTCTTGTACTAGCCATTTTACTTACTCCTGATTTACAATAGGTTTATGGAACACCAAAATGTTCAAAATTAATTCCTTGTGCCTAAGAGCAAGAACTGTTCAGTAATTATTCTAACAATAAATGCTATTAGTTTTTATCTATTTTCATGCATTTTTGAGCTTGTTTTCATTCATCAGAAATCAACACATGTTAATAAAGAAGTCGGATAATTTGTTTCAGTAAGGAAAAATTATTAATATGAAAATTACTGGTTTATTTATCTTGAGCAACTTTTAAAATACGGTAACATCACTTTGCTTAGGTTCCTTTTTAATTTTGTTATTTCTGTCTCATTTCTTACATTTGTTCATCCTCTGTTTTTTCCAAAGCATTTATGAGGCACTTCTATCTGTAAAACACTGTTTAGCTTGAGGATAAAGTGGAAATTTGCAGAATGCTAAGCACAACGTGTCCGACAGGCACGTTTCTTATTTGGAAATGACTGTTTTGGCCTTTGGCAGCACAAGGAAGCACCAACAAACCAATCTTATCTTTCTTGTGGATAAAGATTAAAGGGAGATATAATAATTTTATAATTTTAATTTGTTAAAAATATATGCAAGGGGTAGGAAGAGGAAAGGGAAGGGGATGATAAATGGCACTAAGATGTACTTATATGTGCCCGTTCCCAACAAGGAAGGTAAATATGAAGTTTTCATAAAGTTAAAAATGCAGTGATTTGTGTACAGCCTGACTCAATACAAGCATTTCATGTCTTTGAATTAAACTGTTACAGAAGTAACATTTCAAGAATAGTAAATATACATCGCTTCAAAACTAGCCTTAGAGAACTGTATAATTAAAAATCATATCCTACAACAATTTGTTTAAAGATAGCTAATCAACTGTATTTAATATTATATTAGAAATGGATTTAAAATAATATTTAAAATAATATTTCCTTGTCTGGATTGCAAGTAATGAAAAAAATCAAAATGTTATATGATGATATACAAATGAGTAGATGTAGAGATTTAAATTTTAAACTTTTCTTAACTACTTGTTACCTTTAAAAGGGAAGTGAGGATTAAAATTAAACAAATCAAATAGTGAGTTAGAATAGAACTACATGACTCTGGTAATACAAAGATCCTTGAATGAACTTAATTACTTGTTATGTTTTAAAATTACCTTAGTAAGAAGGAACCAAATATAAATGCTTCCACAACATTTATGCTTTCTGCTTAAGACTTCATTTTTATTTATTTATTTATTTTTTCTGCTTAAGATTTTAATGGTAATAAAAAGATCATTTTCAAATGAATCGCTCCATGGATCGACAGAATAATTCCTGAGGCAGAAAAAGAAAGAGAGGCAGAACAGAGTAGAAATATCAAATTTGCAAATTAATAAGACAATAGTAGCAAAAAAATTCAAATAAGTGATAAACAGTGGTAAACATTTCTGTACAGGTATGATGATTTTTCTGATCTCTGACCCCATGATGAATAGCCAAAAAAAAGGTATCCCTTGATATGATGGCCAGGGAATGATATTTGGATCTAATAGGATTATGCCATAGTCTTATCTTGCTTTTGCAAGATAGACTAAATTGTCTTATAAGCTCATATTAAAAGTAAAATTTTGAGTTATAGTGCAGGTTGTAGAGAAGCAAAGCTCTGGACGGTGCGACTGCTCTGTCATGCATACCCAGTGGCTCTTGGGAGCCACTCTGAAACGATGTCACCTCCTTTTTTTTTCAGTAATCACCTAAAGGCTAACTAGTAAGCATGACAGAAAGATGAAATGGGAGTTTCATACAAAATTTTGGCACAATGTATTTAAAACTATTGACTAAAAGAGACACAGATATTCCAGAGACATGTAAAGAAAAGTAAATCACGTTTCAAATTTTGGAATAAATGTATTAATTTTTGTATGATGCAAGAAGACAATATAGCTGTAAGAGAGCAAATAGATAAATTCTAAAATAAATCTTTAATCTTCAGAATAAGAAATCAATATATGATATGAATATTAAAGTGATCTTATTAATGTTAATAGGGTGAGAAATGGAGACAAGGCAGTTGTACTTACTCTGGAGGTGAAATATAGTGATTGGGGCTGGAAGAGTAGCTCAAGGGCAGAGCTCGGTCTGGCTGGCCTGTATGAGGTATGGACTCAAATCCCAGAGCCACAAAATCAAAGCAGACAAGTGAAAGAATAATAACCAAAATTTATTAATATTTCACTATATAAACTAAAAGGAGAGTACTAAAGTCTATTACTATGTTACTAAAAGCCAGGTACAAATACAAGTACATTTTATGTATATATTTATATTTAAATCCACATCGTGTTCATGTTTGTGTAACTACAACTGTATCTATATTGAAGAATGGCAGGATTTGTTACCTTAAGACAAGCTACTTTGACATGTAGGTTAATTGAACATGAAGGCACTTGAAAAACAGCATGTACAAAGAGGGATCTCTGAGTTTCCATTTTGTATCCTGAAAGCAATAAACAAAACTCCCACATAGGAGATGCCTCCTACAGACCAGGAGGCAAGTGATGCCCCTTTCACTAGTAACATAAATCAAGACCAGAGATATTTCTAAAAACAAATCTTATCCACTAACCCTTATGTTTCTTAGCATTTTTCCATTGCTATGGGGTATAAACTAATCATGTCATCAAGACATAAAAAATGTTTCTCGAACCTCAAAATATTCATTATCTGATATTGATAATGAGGAATCATTAATTTTAACTTTATGAATTTTATTATATTAGACAATATATACTTAACAGGAAACATATCATAAAATGAAATGGAGACAATATTTATTGAATATATAAAGGAGCAAAATTTACAAAGTGAACTGTTTTTTAGTGTACAAAGACTAAATGAACAACACAAATAAATTTTTGCATGAACTGCAATGAAAATACCAATAGCACTTTACAATATAAACCTTTACTTCAACTTATCACGCCTAAGGCAGGCAGGACACATGAAAGCAGCATGTTCTACGTATAAGCATTAATCACACTTTCCTGACCTTTGTATAGAACACACTTAACATCTTCATGGTTTTGCTATTTTATCAAGAGGTTCTTCTTAAATTACACACTGTCGTTCATGAGAACATAATGTGCCAGTAAAATACATCATTACATTCCCAATATTTATTTTAGAATCATCATTTCTAAATATCAATATTTTCACATCAGCAATGTACTTGCTCACAAAACTAAAAGGTAATATCAGAAATCAATTGCTTTATGAATAGAAATGAAAATATCAATAGAATGTCACCACCAAAATAAACTTTACTTCAACTGTCACATCAAGGAATGCTTCACACAAGACAACTGCATGTTCCATGCACAAGTAATGCTCACCCTCAGAGTATGTGTGTTTTGATTTCCTGTCCTCTTTTGTAGGCCAGAATGGACATCTTTTATGTTTCCCTGGTGGTAGCAGGTCTTTGGGAGACCTACTACACCTGGATGTTCACCTGTCAGCTCACTAGTGGGCTCCAAAATCTTTTGTGCAGTCCATGTGAAAGAAACATTTTGATTTTCCTCTGCAGCAGATGATCTCTACTCCCAATCCTCTAAGAAAATTTTTCTGTGATTCTTTGAACTCAGTATTTTCTTTGCATTCACTCCAAATATTTATGCCACCATGCTTAAGATTGTGTAAAGCACAACCATGGGTCAATGCTTTGTGTTTTACCTAACATCATAGTTGTTGCATAGCTCATCAGTAAGATCTACTCCAATTCTTGAAAATTGCAACATCTCATTTGGATTTTCTGCTTTGTGCCTATGTATAGTTTCTGTGCTGGTAAACTTGTGTTTTGATTGCAAAAGTAACATCAGTTAGAAGCCAGTGAACCAAGTGTCAAATGTTATATTCTGATTAGTTTGGGAGGTTGGAGAAACAAGTGTGTTCATAACATCATTCAGTTTATTATTACATGCACAAGACCCTGATGGCTGAGATCCAGGATAGGTGTCTAAATGGAAAGGATATCAATGGGCTGGGGAGATGGCTCAGTGGAATAAGCACTTCCCTGGCAAGTGCAAGGGCCTGAGTTCAATCCCCAGTTCCAACCAAGAAAACAAAAAGAATACAAAAGACAAAAAGAAAAAAAGAAAGAAAGATAAAAGGAAAGAAAGGAAGGACATCAAGTCTTCATATCTACAAGGGAATAGATTTTTATACCTTATTTGGACATACTGCTCTTTTATAATTCTTTTGCAGCCTTGTGACTGCTATGAGAAATATTGCTACATATAGTACACCTCTGAATAGTTCCAGTTCAGCTAGTGAAGAGTCATAATATATAATATTTTGAGGGACAGGAATATAGCTCAGTTGTACAGTGTCTGCCTTGCAGGTGCAAGTTCCTGAGTCTGATTCTCAGCAGAAAAAACATAAAAATATATTGTTGAATGTGACAATTCATGCATACATGACATTCTCTTTAGCAGTTGCTATCTCACAGCAATTTTTAGAATATTGTCAGTTATAACTTCCATCAATGCATGGCAGCCCTGAATTCTGTTCAAAAGGTTCCTCCCCTGCCAACACTTTAATTTTATTTTCTGACCTAGTTCTAACATTAGACATTCCATTTGATTATGTGGCCATTTTATAAAATTACAATTAGTCACATATGTAGTCGCAGTGCAACAAGGAGGTCTGAACCCCCTTCATCTGTATTGGTTGACTGTTGCTCCATTTTGCTTTCAGAGAACTTTGTCTCTCATGGCAGCATCAAAGTGGTCATGAGCATCATTACATCATCATCATGGACCCACATAGCTCTTCTACAATGAAAACATAGATTTTGTCATAATGGGCCATCCTTTTCATGCATACCTGAATAACCTGATGATTCGCTCTTGGCCTTCTCCAAAACTTGCAAATCTGACTTTTCATGTGCCATTGTACTGAATAGAGCTACTTCTTCCTGAAAACTCAAAAGAAAAATTTAAAAATAAAGAGAAATTATGCATTTGTGTGAGTATATGGGACCCACTGTGATGCTTTGGTAAATATACACATAACCAGTTAGACCAATAATAAATGGAGGAAAAATCCACTTTGTCACTTTTGTACATCTCCTAATACCTTGTTGTTCACTGTACCAACTAGCTAAACACATAGGCAGTCCCTTGAGTCTGTCTGGGCACCATCCTGAAATGCATTGTGGGCTACTATTATGCTAAAGTCAAATTTACAGTTGTTAATAAAGGATGAAGTCTTTAAAGAATATTCTGCAGCTTTAGAAGGCAAGAACACTTGCTAATCAACAAAGAACCAAAGGATCTATTGCATTCCTTTTTATTTCCTATCTTATTAGGCAATCACTAGTTGAAAATATTACTCTTTAAGAAAAAAGAAAGATAAGTTATCTCATAACTCTTTCTTTTTGAAGGCTCTCCTTACTCAGAAGATGGAGGGCAAGGAGTATATATGTAGATTGGGTATATATAAAAAGTCAAATGCATATATTTTTTAAGAATGTGCAGAAACTATGCAACTTTGATGAACACATATGAATTAAATATTTTCATATTTCATAACTTCAAGAAAATCTACAATATAAAATTAACTGTGCAATTATGCTAGTAATTTGAATCATTAATTATTATTTACTTAGAAGAAATTAATAGCAAACTAAAAGATTCTGTCAACTCGAGAAGCTCCAGAAAAAGATTTTTAAAGCACTTTGGTATCTTTTACTAAATATTTTTCTTTCCTTTTAAAAACCTTGCCCAGAATTTCATTTTATAGTGTGCTCTGGAAATTGTTTAGCTGGTCCTGCTAGAGGTGAAGACTAGAAATCATCCTCTTTTCCTGAGCTTAGGAGCCAAAACACTAAGAATGGCAGAAAGCAAAGCTGGGAGCTAGCTGACCACATGAGCGCCAAGATGTACTCAACAGTCATGGGCTGTTCATATCCAGATTTCTCAGAGTGAGCAATAAACTCCCATTATGTTTAGCCAACCCATTAGGGCTGCTTTGCTGTTCCCAGCCCTACCTAATCCTGACTAATACAAGCAGTCTGTTGAATAATGGTTTCAAAAGGAGCTAGTCTTCCTTCTTCATTTTTTTTTTTCATTATAGGCACTGTCCTACAGAAATTCTTTACTAGAGGACTAGCTGTAGTGTCCAGATGATTTGTGAAAATTCTACTCTACATTCACTTGATTTACATAACCTACCTAGACTGAAACATTACTTAAATGCAGATTTTCCAGTTTTAGTAAATTCATGCTGATTCCTGACTTGTTATATTTTCAGTTGTCAAAAGTAGAACGCCTGAGACCACACACATCATAGAGAATACAAGTTCATTTTGACTCATAGTGTGGACACGGAGAAATTCCTGGCAATGATGCCAGTTAGGGTTCAGCTACTGGTCAGCCTCCTATTGCTTCTGTTCCTGGTGGAAAGTGAAGGGCTAAGAAGGCACATGGAAGAAAACAAATACTAAGGGGAGAGGTATTTCATAGCAGCATACGCAGGAAGTAACTGATTCCATCTCCCAAGAACTATAAGTCAGTCATATAAAGAAAACTGGCCTCAGCATAGAAGATAAAGAAATCAGAAAATCATATGACTTAGAAAAGGTAAAATATCTTGTGGGGAAATGATAAAGTAAAGAATAAGCCAAATATTTTGAATACTGCATTTAACAAAGCAATATTCTTTCACTGAAATAAAATAAACACCAAGAATGAATGAAATTGAGAGATACTGAATATCAAATAGTTTCTTCTTTTGATCATATAAAAAACAAAAACTAAGCTGTGTGTGGTGGCACATGATTAAAATCCCAGCACTTGGGGAGCCGAGGCAGGAGGATCACCCTGAGTTCCAGGCTAGCCTGGGATACAAAGCCAGCCCAGGTACAGGTTGAACTTCATACTGAGATTCTGACTCAAAAAGACAAAACTATAAATAAACAAGAAAATGTTATGAGACAGTACATTAAGGATGAAAACTGTAAAGTTTTGTTTTTTTTTTTTTCCACTTGTATATTTGGTATACGGTCTCAGGCGTGCACCGCCTCCTCAGCATACCTTGGGGCAGGGCCACGCGGCATGCAGGCCCAGGGATACCCACCCCTATGCTTGCCCAAGCAGGTGCTTAGTACTCTGAGCTATCTTGCCAGCCACTTCTAAAATGTTTCTGACAATAAATTAGCATGAAATAGGAAGAAAATCAATTAGACATCTAATTATTTAAGGCATGATGCTGTGTCATCTCAAAACACTCCAGTAAATATAAAATTGTAAGAATAGAAAGTAACTAAAATTAAATCAATGGCAAAAAAATTGGACTAGGTGTGTTTAGGGGAATACATTTATTTATGCATCAATCATTCTATCCTTTTTCCTGAAAATATATTATAAAAAACCTCTTGTTATATTAAATAGTCATAACTTGTTCACAAATGATCAGATTTGTTATGTAATACAAATTACTTTTCCTTAGGAAGTATTTTTTTTATTTTATTGAAGTACAAATATGACTCAGATGGTTTTAAGACACCTTAAAAAGACAGATTTGATAAATCAATACATTGCAAACTGTTTTCATACTGTTTTGGTATCGTACAAGGTGCATACATGATATTATACTCACAGACATTATTATAGCAGATGTCTCTTATCAATAAATTAAGAGTGTAGCTGTTTACTTATCTTATTTTTTATACCTGAATTATATCAAAAATTCAATAATTATTTTCCCAGTGGATGACCGTAGTACTAAAAGCTGACATAATATCCTGTCCAACCACCATTAGTGAAAATCTTGACTCTCATAGGATTATGTAGAAGCACAGCATTATCTATCCCAACTGTACTGTCTATACACACATCATGATTTTTTCTTTCTATACCCCTTCCTTTGTCTACACCTGTCAAAGGTGGGTACTCCATTGTCATTCAACTAACTTAGGTGCTTAAACTCGACACCACAATCCAACACATTCCAGCATTCCACAACAATAGTGAGTTATTCAAAGAAGTTGTTGACCATAGCCATTTACAGCTCAGCTTAATATTATGGCCTCGTGATGTATACTTCATTTTTATACTTTTCTGCTTTTCTGCTGGATGGTTAAGACCTAGATAGATCAAGACTTATATACCAACACATGTACTTTATGTTTCTTACGTGGTCAGTGAAGTTCTCTCAGGGTGTATCTTGTAGTCCTGTACATTATTCTGAAGATCCTTTGTCTGTGTCAGCCATGTGGATGAGTCGTGGCCAATGCTTGACCAGTTTGCTCTCTGTGAGAGCCTGAGTAAAGTTTTCTCTCCATTTGACTCTCCCCAGGCACACTATAGAACTTCAGTCATTTTCCTCTGTAGCTCCATAATCTCCTTGTTCAGAAAATTTGGAGTTCAACTGAGTTTCATGATGTTGCAGTACAGGTTCTCCTATGTCCTGAGTCTTTGCTGACCTTGAAAAGCTAGAGCCAAAATGTTGGCTGGCCTTGTGGCTCTTCTATTTCTCCAACTCTGATTTGTGAACTTAGGTTGTTAACCATCCAGAAGAAAAGCTGATTAGGATCCTGCAGCATATGCCATTCACTTTGTCTTATCAGACTCAAATGAATTTAGTTGTTGTGGTACGTTTCCTTTTCTATTTCTGCTTTTTGCTTGTTAGACTAGAGAGACTATATGATATTTACACATGTGTGTCTGGTTTATTTCACTTATGAGTATATGTTCAAGTGGCATCCACTTCAGTATAAATGCTTCAAACTTATTATTCTTAATAGCTGAATAATACTCCATTATATAGAAATAGCACGTCTTTTTCAACCATTCCTCATGTGATGGACATCTTGGTTGTTCCCAAGATTTTGCTATCACACATTGTGCTGCTATAAACATAGGTATACATATATCTCTATGATACAATGTTTTCAGATCCTTTGGGAAAATTCCCAGTAGGGGGATAGCCAGCTTGAATGGGATTTCTAGTCCTACTGTTTTGAGGAGTCTATACACTGACCTCAACAATGGTTGTACCAGTCTACATTCCCACCAGAAGTGGAAAAGTGTTACCTTTTCTCCACAACCTCTCCAACATCTGTTGTTGGTTGATTTCCTTATGATAGCCATTCTTTCTGGAGTGAGATGGTATCTCGGTATTGTTTTTATTTGAATTTCACAAATGGCTAGCGATGTGGAGCTTCTTTAATTTCATCCTCTGAGAAGTGTGTATTCATCTCAGATGCCCATTTCTGAACTGGGTCTTTAAATTTGAGGGCTCTGTTATATCTTAGTTCTTTATATATTCTAGACAGTAGTCCTCTGTCTGATTGCTTATGAGTTAGGATTTTTTCAAAGTTTGTGGGTTGTGTTTTCACCCTGTTGACAATTTCTTTTGACATGCAGGAAGTATTTTTATTTTCAGCCATAAGTAGACTTCAAAAGGTAATGTAATGCTGTATGGGCCCTCCTGTAATCTCAGCTTGCTGGTGGCTAAGGGAGAGGATTCACAAGGCAGAGCTCAGCAATGGACAAATTAGTGAATTAGGGACACATTGTCTCAAAGGTTCAAAGATACTAGGTCCAGTCCCCAGTACTACATGTAATTATTCTGAATTTTAGTTAAAATTATATTCAGAATTTATTCAGTATCTATATAGTTATTGTTTGTTTCTGGTTTTTTACCCCGGAAGCCTCAATCAGTCTTTGGGGCAGGCTTCTCAAATTAGTGATTAATTAATGATCCAACATTGGGATTATTGGTGTGATTGCTGCACCTGCCCTGGGGTGTGTAATCTTCATACATTTAAGTAAGGGAGAGAGGCTTGATAGTTGCCTTAAGTACTGCTCCTCCCTTTGATCTTTGTGGCTTTACACCACCATCACCATGAACTGCTGCCATCTGCCACTCTTCCTTGGAGATAGTTGAGTATGAAATTAAAGCTCCACTAACTGTGAGTTAAATAAAGCTTTCCTCCCTCAGTTTTGGGTATTGAGTACTTTGAAATAGTAACTGAGACATATATTCGATTTTATTTTGCCATTAAGCTAACATTGTATCGGTGTTCAGATATGCCAGTTGATATGGTCAGTTCACTCCTCCAAAAAATAAATGAGTAGGCAGGCTCTGTGTTTATTTTTGTAGTAAAAACATGAGTGTGTGGTCAGACATTGACATTTATTGAGTTCTTACTCTGGGGCAGAATTATCATGGAACTTCATGTATTTCTATCATCAAAAATCACTGTGGAGGTTGAAAGTACTATTCTTTAGTAGATCAAAGATCAGTAGTTAAATAATATAATTTCCAAAGACATAGAGCTAAGAAATAGTTTTACTCTACCTCTGTTACTGTTAGAAAAAGAGGATATAGAAGTAGAAAGATGAGTTGGCAGGGCA
The DNA here is from genome assembly GCA_004027165.1 of Ctenomys sociabilis. Classification (NCBI taxonomy): domain Eukaryota; kingdom Metazoa; phylum Chordata; class Mammalia; order Rodentia; family Ctenomyidae; genus Ctenomys; species Ctenomys sociabilis. Next base: position 22,829 of record PVKA01012973.1, on the reverse strand, counting down.
GTTATGAGGACAGAGGAACATCATTCATTGTCTGTGGAAAACTTTATAACATGCTCTTTGGAAGAATCTTGTACAAATTAAAGATGTCTTGTTATTATATCTACAACTTTAATCAAATTTCAATGTACACCACTGATCCCAGCCACCAGAAAGTTCCACATGAAGCCAATGGAAAAGGAGATGTTAAAGACAGATGGAGTAGTTGGATCCATGCACAATCATTGCCTTATGTTCTTTTATAAAATTCTTACAAAAATAGGTCAGCTTAGCTGACTTACTCAGATGAAAATATACTAAATATTTACACAATCCATCACTGAAATAATCTAAATTTAATTTCCTACTTGGGCTTCTGTCTGTAATAAAAATATGGAAGGAAAGACATACATTATTTGTTGCTTTAGAATAAAGTAAGGTCTTTGAGATAAGAAAAATGGTCATTGCTATGGCCAGCTTCCAAATCACTGCTCCTGTCATTGCCATCAATAAAGATTAATTTGACCACATGATCAGTCGTGCTCACTGATCAACCAGCTTCCTTTGAAAAGGTCATAAGTATCACACAGTTTGTCATTGTGGCTAGGTATAGAGACATTTATTCTAAACACCTCACTGAAGTGGCATTTAATTGACCTTTCAAAAGCTGGCAGGTGTGGAAACTGATGAATATAATTTCAACATTTTGAGGTGTGATAATGTTGCAAGCAGGATCACTGGGAAGGCTTAAATTATTTAAAGCACAGTCATGAGATGCAATGAGGACTCTTGGAGGCTCCCTGCCTATCAGCTTCTTTAGCTTACTGAAGATTCCAAGTTTCAATTTACTCTCTTAATTTAAATGTGTTAAATTTTGAGCTGTAAAACTAATCATTTAGTATTAAGATAATTAGACACATGTGAAAATTGCCATGTAAAACTTTCTACTTTATAATGGCTAACTGAAGACAAGGTAATATAATATAAGCAGCTTAATAAAGTAGAATGAACACCTAGAACCTAAGCAGAGTAGAAGATAGAGAGGTGACAGATAAAGGCTTTTTTGTATGATACTAAAGGGGAAATATGTTATTTTTCAGTTTTTATAGAATATACAGATATTCTGTATTATTTAATAAAAAACCATCTTCATTATAGGCACTGTATTTTATTTTAGTGAAGCTGATATTTTAAATTTATAGAAAAGCTGACACAATGGATATACACAAGTGTGAGGATATCTGAATGCTCCTGAAGAAAATATGTTTTCTTTGTCCATAAATTTATATTTCTGTGGTAAATATATATTTTATCAGTTAAGCTTATGTGACTGTTTTAAACATTAGAGACTTACTTACCAAGGTAGAAAAGTAAACTTTATAATGAACATGAAAGAGAAAAAAAAAACATATTGGTTTTAGAATTGAGAAATGACTGCAGCTCAATTTAGAGTAACAATCACGACAGTCCTTTGTAAGAAAGCCCAACAACTGCAACTGAGAAAAAGAATAATAACCCAACCCCAAAATAAGATCTAGCTAACTTTTCCATTTTAATGTGACTGTGTCTTAGAGCTCTATTTTCTGTGGTATTTTCTCAAGTTATCATATGAATACTTTGTTAAAAGTAAATGCTATATTATAAAGTGGGTTTTTTAGGCTTTTTACAAAGCAGTATTGGTTTGTGTTTCTTCTACTTCTCTCATCTCATGAAGTGCGATGGAAGGGTTTTGAACACATCATGTCATTCATTAATTTCTAGAGTGAAAGCAAACCTAGGAATTTCAATCTGCTAATTACTGTGTTCTAGAGAATTTCAATTAAGTAATTTCATAAGACCATGTATTTAACCATTATGGAAATTTCTGAATACAAATGTCAAAAAGAAATAACACTATGTCATTTCTGACAGATTTTTCTGATGAATATTTCATCTTTCTTCCAGTTTTTCAATGAGTTAATGGAAACTGATTCTGGCTCATATTGATCATGGTACTTTTAACTATTATTTATTTAAACTATTGTTTACTTATATTTTTTTCTATTATCAGTTTTGATGGAAATATACACCAATGATAAGCTACTACTAAAATGTCAATAAATCATAGATGCTTTATTAAAATCATATTATGTGATTCTCACTACATAGGATTTAATATGGAGTTGCTCTTGCTCTCAGACTATCAGACTTACTTAGTATTATTCTTATTACCCATCCTCTAGTTCAGTATTTTCAAAATGGTAGTCATGTCACTGTGCAAAAATATAAAATCATATTCCTTATCAAGATGTCCATAGCAGAAATTTTTCCTTGTGAAAACAGGTATAAAATTCTCCCTAAGATACATTGATATATGTTTTAAATTTCTTTTTTTTTCTACTTAGAGGAATTTAGGATAATTCCTTATCCTTAATTTAACCTTGCATTTTAATATTTAAAAATAGCTCTTCAACCTCAATTTACTGCCTCCTTCAAATATTATCTGACTGTTTGCATCATAGAGACTTAAATTTCACGCAGCATCCTAAAAACTATTTTATTTTGTCTTCTAGGAATTATGCTGATTATTGAAGCACCAACGATGTACATTTTTTGATTCTTCAGACACTGTAGAATTTCTTGTTTTGTTTTTTCTTTCAAGAAACTTTTAATATGTTACATTTATCTTTTTTTTTAGTTTGTTTGTTTGTTTCAGAACCGGGGATTGAACTCAGGCCCTTGCACTGCATTTATCTTTAATACCCTCATGTTTCTAACTTATACATTAGTATATTTATGTGTAGATACTGAGATTTTTATGGAACATTCTTCTTGGCATTAGACAGATCCTTTTTATGAAGGAGTCTATGTCTCTCCATCTCTTGGACATACTTTCCCTTACTTATTTAATTATCTTTTTCACCTAGTTTCCATATTATGCCCTGTTTTAAATCCCTGTTTGGATGATTTGAAATTTTTACATATGTTTACCAGGAATCTTAATATTTTTGTCATTTACAAATAGCGATATCAAGCTTAATGGCCTCTGCTATAGTGTAATAATATCAGTAAGCTTCTCTTCTGGATTTTTCACAACTAAAGTTTACACACCAAAAACTAGAAAGATAGGTGGGCTAAAAAGCCAATATTTTGGCCTTAGTCCTTCAAGTTTAGTGAGGACTCAGGACATAAGAGAACCTCTACTGTGACATCCTGTAAATAAGTTGTGTTCCAAATTTTCTGATCAAGGAGATTATGGGGCCACAGAGGGAAATGATTGGTGATGCATAGTGTGCCTAAGAAAAGTCAAATAGAGAGTAAAAAATTCTCTCAGGCTTTCATAAAGAGCAAATTGGCCAAGCAATGGCCATTACTCATCCAGATGGCTGACACTAACAGAACATCCACAAGATATGTAGTTTCAGGGTAAATCCTGAGGGGATTTGACTGACCTTATCAGATAGCAAAAGTTACATTTTTAGTTATGTAGGTCTTGCTTTATTGTGGTCTTAATCATCAAGCAGATAAATTATATATATATTTGTGGTAACAGGGATTGAACTCAGGACCTTACACTTGCCAGGAAGCAGCTTATTCTACTGAGCTATCTTCCTGACATATGAAAAGTAAAACTATATTAATATTCTGAGTTGCAGAAGGTTCAAATGAACAACTCTGGATAATTGACAATTGTGCTTAGAACTCACTACTATCAAAGACTATTGAACTATATTGAGTTATTTTGCTGAATTCAAGTACCTATACTATTTGGAATGGCTAATAGTGGCATCAAATATGAAAAGGTCCTTTAAAGCTTCTTCAAATACAGCTTCTATAACAGCAGGGGAACACCCACTTCTGACAAAATAAAACATAAAAATGAGAATATAAACAAAGCATAATTTTGTAGTGGAAAAAAATATATATGAAAAAAAATACATATGTGTGTGTACATACAAGATAGGTGGGATAGTTATGCAGCTACTTTGTCTTAATTCAGTGAGAAGAGAGGTTTATACAAATATTGTTTAGAAATGATATGTGTACATGTCCTCTGAATAACTACTATGAAGACAATGTACAATGTATCAATTATTGTAACTGTCCTACTAAATGTTTGAAAAAGTTTCATTGATATTTTATCTTTTTTCTCATTAAAATTTATAAAATGGTTTTTAAAAGTTTCATTTGAAGAATTCATCATAGTGCAGCAGTAATAAGTGTTGGATCTAAAACTGGCTTCACATTCAATACCCACTAATTGTACCTTCAACATTGAGCACATTGTGTACCAATCAGTGTTCACTTCAGTCATGTAATTGGGGGGTGATTATACTATTTACCTCTAGTAGGTTTTTGAGAATAAACAAAGGATGAGCTAGATCCATCACTAAACATAAAATCTCTGGATAATGAAATTTTACAAAAGGTAAAACTTTAGTCCCATCCTCTTTGATTTTCTACTAGGTCTGAAAAATTAATATAAGAGAGATTAACAGACAACACATAACCAATGTACTTAAGTTATTTTGCCATCTGAGGTGTCTTCAAGAAACATGCTTCAAGAAGCAGATGGAAATAAACATTTATATACTGAATTGCACAGAATAGAAAACTGAAAGAGAGCCCAGAAAGGGACTTTGAATAGGGCAATTAGTGAAGGACATAAATCTGGTTTCAGAGTATACATCCCTTATATTTTTACTCTAACTTTGTAATTTATAGTGATAGTAACCTGTGGTGTGTTTTTCCCTGAGGGATACAGCAAGAAATCTATCCTTTTATTCACTTGTTATGCTAAATAGTAAGGTCTGTGCACGTATGCAATTGTGTCAAAATGTGATTTGGACCCAAATTGTTGTAACTGATTTGCCTATGTTAACCCATGTATCACAGAGGATCCAATAGATAAATTCCCACCAATGCAGACTTTCTTTTCTTCTTCAAAGGTTTCTTTTCATTTTTATTCTGAAAAAGTAGATCCATTCATTAAAATAACATATGAAAATCCAGATTTGCAAGTTTAGGAGGAGCTCAAAAGTTAATTAGAAGGGGCTGAGGAGCTTGCTCAGTAGAATAAATGCTTGCCTGGCAAACGCAAGGACCTGAGTTCAATCCCCAGAGCCACAAGAAAATAAAGAGAACTAGATTACTCATGCATTGGTGATGATCATGATCCATTAGGGTAAAAATCCACAGCAGCATATGGAGGCCTAATATGATGACGATGATGAGTTTGATGCTGGCCATGTGAGGCAAAGTTCCTATGACAGTGAAATGGAGCAAGAATCAACTAACAAAAAGGGAGTACAGATCTCCTTGGTTTAGATGACTAAACAGACAGCCAAGTGTTACATACTTGACAAGTTGGAATTGTGTAATGGCCACACAACCCAATGTATTGATGCAGTGTTAGAACTAGGTCAAAAAACAAAGTTAAAGTTGTTGCAGGGGAGAAAGCTATTGGACAGAATTTTAGGACTTCCACTCACTGCTGGAAATTTATTTTTTGAGAACCTGGGATTGAACTCAGGCCCTTGCACTTGCCAGGGAAGCACTTATTCCACTGAACCATCTCCCTGGCAACTACTGCTAGAAATTGTAACAGACAAAATGCTACAAAATGTGATGAAATACAAAAAGCTGAAATGCAAATAAAATCTTCTGGGTACATCCTAAACTATATTCAGAAATATATATATATTTTTTTTTAGGTTTTTTTTTTTTTTTTTTTTTTTTTTTTGTACACAGGGTCTCACTATGCAGCCCACATTCACAGTGATCCTCCTGCTTTCTGCCTCCCTAGTGCTGGGATTACAGGCGCACGCCACCATGCCCAGACTCCATCGCCAGCTCACCACCCCTGAAGGCAGGGCATGCGGAAGCAGGGATCGAACCCTAGCCGCTGTGCTTACCTAAGCAAGCGCTTAGTCCGCTGAGCTATACCGCCAGCCCTAGAAATGTATTTATTAAGCATCTCATTCACTGAATTGAAAGTGTTCTTAGATGTGCTGAATTTAGGACTGATTTCTTATGGTTTTCACGAGAATGTAAGACTTATGGAAGAACAATGATCTAAAAATTTGGTATAGAAATTTATGCCCCTGTGGATGTGAAGACTTGTTATATTTTCAGTTTAGACATTTATCCTGGAAATCAGTCACTCAGGACCTTGTTCACTTAGTAATGCAAATTAATGCTGTGAATAGACTTGTTGCTTCTATCTCCCAAACTAATTGGACTGTGACATTTATCAATTGGTTTGCTGGCTTCTAATTGACGCTACATTTGCTATCAGAGCACACAGTTTCCAGTACATGGACAAAGAAGAAAATCCAAATGAAATGGTGGAATTTCAGTTGTGAGCATTGCATAGGGCAATACTTGGATTTTAGGAAGATAATGTTGGCCTAATATGTGACAAAGAAAAGCAAACTGGTACTGCTGATGTCAATGTTTCACTCTGATGGAAATATTGACAGTGAAATCACAAAAAATGCAAAAATCAAAGGCAGGGTGTACATTGCTGATGAGTTAGGCAGCAGCGATGATGTCACTATAAATACAAAGCATAGGCCAGTGGTTGTGTTTTACTGAATCCTAAACATGTGTGGCATAAATATTTGCAATGATTACAAAGAAAACAACAAGTGCAGAGTATCACAGAATAAATTTCATAGAGGTTTTGGAATGGAACTCAAATAAGATTATATAAGGCAGACGAAAACCAAAATGTTTTTGCTGGAGGAGCTACACAGACACGCGGAGACCAGTAGTGAGCAAACAGGTGATGATGCAGGTGCTGCCTCAGAGAGACCCACCGCAACCACAGGAAACCTAGAAGAAAATGCTCACTATGGCCTATGAGAAAGGACAGGAAATCAAAGCATACATGCTATCATTGTGAACAGTACTTGTGCATGGAGCATACAGTTGTCATGTGTGAAGACTCCCTTGGTTATGACAGTTGAAGAAAAGCTCATTTTTTTCTTTAGACTTTTATTTTCATGTATTTCAGTGAATAGCTAGAATTCAGAGTTAGTTTAATTTCTTGCTGTTTCTTTTGTCTTTAAGCTTTTTATTGAAATGAACCATTTTCAATGTGCAGTGTGTAGACTTTTTTTATTTACTAGAGCCATTAATTTTAATTTACTTGTCACTATAATGTCAAAGTTAAATTTTGCCTTATTTATATTATACATATATAGATATAGATATAGATATGCATTTTGGCATATAGATATATATCATAAAATATTACCTCAAGTCACAGGAATTCATTCATTGTGTCAGATACTATTTATGAAGAAATCCAATATCTGAGCTTCAAATGACCTGCCCTAGGATATCCAACTAACCATTTGAGTTCCAGACTCTTTCCTGTTGGTCACAGAAAAAGTCTTCTATTCTTCTGAACTGCTTATAGTTTCATTCTGGGGTTGAACCTTAGAGTTCTACATCACAAAAAAAGTAGAATGTGGTAGTTAGGGCAGCATCTGGCCATGTCTAGTTGGGTCACAGAGGTGTGCTACTTGGGTCTGTTGTGGTCCCTCACCCCTTCTCTTCTTGCGCTATTTTTCTGGTCTTCTTCCCAACAGCTATGGATTGAGCAACCTTGCTTGGCTCTACTAGGCCTCCATGATGATTCTGCCTTGGAGCCTCTATGCCTGGTCTGGAATTTACCAGAGCAATGGGAAAGTTAAGTAATACAGAGTGGGTTTTCTTGTCTTATCAAAGTTGAGAGTGTGTTTGTTGGGGTGCTCAATGTTTCTGTAGCTCTATACATATGTGTCCATTATGAATTATAGAAAAATTCAGTGAATACTGATTTTGGCATTATAAATACATTTATCAATTAGACAGTTTTGCAAAAGTAGAGTCTATACACAATATTTAAGTATGATAAACTTTAAAACAAATATTAAATAAAATTTATGTTAATTCAGCATATTACTTTACATGTCAAAATCAAAAACTCCAAAGAATCTGAATTTTAGTTCAAATACTATCTACTTAAGCTCCTTTAAAAATTGTCATTAGTTCAAAGGGTATCTATTCTACTTTCCTGTTGTAATTTTTTCTTTCTTAATTTATGCTTGTGTATTTCAACTGATATTAGAACCTATGGAGCATACATTTCTAAGTGTTGGCCAAATAGCTCAGTGGATTAAAGCACCTGCTTAGGCAGATGTAGGGGCTGGGAATTTGATCCCCTGGGCTGCTGCACCAGCCCTGCCACCAGGGCATGCTACAAAAGCAATTGAGACTAGGTGTGATGGCATGCACCTCTAAATCTAGCACTTGGGAGGCTGTAAACAGGAGGATCACTACTAGGCCAATCTATGCAGTGAGACCCTGTACACTCTGCATACCTTGTCTTAAATACAAAAAGAAAAGAATATATTTCTTAGACTATGTATGCTTTCCTCAATGAAATGTAAAATAAGACTCAAATTATCTGCTTGATGCTTAACTTTTCCTGTCCAGGTATTTACTGTACTCACCTGTGGAAAATAATAGCATGTGGAGTTGATAGAGTTCTATAGGAGAACTAATGTTGAAAAGGAGAATAGAATAAGCAATGCTTCTTTGAAGACTGAAAGGGTGTCACTGAACAGTGACATGAATCTACAAAATCCATTTTATTGGATGAAACTAACTTGAGAAAGAGATGAAAGAAGGTCAGTGATACAGAGAACAGATTGTGGAAAGATGGTCCAAGATCAGGTCACTTAAATCTCTGGGGATATTTGTTATAAAGAGTAGTTCCATGGCAGCACGTGTCCTCTAAAAAAGGAATGAAGAGCAAATGTACTTTTGGAAAAAGGACTACATAGTGTTCCATGTGATCAGAGGGACAGAAATTGATTGGCGAGTACTCACTCAACAGATCAGAGAATGGGTGGTTAACAGATTGGGTCACAGGCAGACAAAATTGACTGTATAATTGACATATATGTAATGTTATTGTATTACTATTTGAGTAATACTTAAGGACTTCATAGAGGACATTTTTCATGAGCATTTGCATGAATTAAACAGGAAACATTTCTGCATTGTAAAGTTATGAAGCACTAACCAGATGAAGAAATATAAATAATGTTAGTTATTGCCATCTAAACAATTTCTGTAATGTCAAGGTAGATGTTTAGCCAGTTTTGATATGGAACAATTATGAGGGTAAAGGAATCTGTAGCAGTAATGCAATATGGCTGATCCCAATTATGATTAATTAAAAGAATTTTTGCAAAGAATGCAGTTGTCATATTTATAAAAATTCAAAATTTGAGATACTACCAGTCATTATTAATAAGATGCTATAACAAAAGATTGAAAATTCTTTTCTTAGCTGCTAGTGAGTGTACTATTTTCCAGATTAAAGCATTTAATTTAAATCATAACAGTTTTTAGTCAGGCTTTCTCCTGCTTCATTAGAGATATTTTTCTTCGACATCATGATCTTGCTTGGCATATCACCACCTTGGGAACCTTGACAGTTTCTGCCAGATTATTAATATTTCCTTGGTTTTCTCAGCAGGAGATTTAACAACCTGAATAAGACCACGGCAGGCAGGGTCTCAGTTTCTTTTGCTTTCTCCACTATGAGAAGTAACGGAACATTTTATTCAAGACAATAAAATAGAACATAATTCTGCCAGGACATCTTAGCAAATTATTATTTACATGTTGGATTCTTTCAAAGTACCACAATAACATTTCCCTTCAGAATGGTTATACAAGAAGATTTCTGATTCACTGTAAAGACAAAAGCACATCCATCTAGCATATTCAGCAGATGTTCTCTTCATAGCCAAGGAAAAACATGGCAAGTTATTGTATGCAGCTGGTTCCTAAATCACTGTGAAATTCTCCCTGTCTACTCCCAAATGATGTAAATTGGCCCATAAATAAAACAGCAGGTAACATGATTATAAATAAAGACCACTGAAAAACTCAAATTGCAGGAGCAAGCTAACAAAAACCAGGGGGGAAAAAACGGCTATTGTGTGAGCAAAGTCAACAAATTAAGATCTCTGTAAATTTACTACTTTATACAGAGGATTTAGTATTTTACAAGGCAGGAAGTATTTATCTTTGGCTTCTTTTATTTTTCAATCCTATATCACTTTATTTTCTAAATGGTCACATCCTTATTTCAACATTGCTAGGTGATAGAGTATAGGGAATGATTATGATAGAGATTATTAAGTAATATCTGAAGTTCTGGCCCCTGGTTCAATCTGAACAGTTTAGATATTATCATTCCCTTTATTGTCAGAAGAAAAGTGTTAGACATATTAAAAATCAAAAATTCTTAATTTCATTGCATGTTTGATTCTCAAACAGGGCAAACAACTGGCCTCAGAAAGACAAGATAGTGAGGTATGTAGATCACACTTTAAAGGGAAAAGAGACAGAAAACCACAAACCTGAAGTTGAAGCCAGTGTTGATAAAATTAGCAATTCTTATTTAAAAAAATGTTGAAGGCCTAATGTATACTCGAGCAAAAGGAGCCCAGTTCCAAGTGGACTCACAATTTCCTTACATTTGCTTTCAGTTGTGCTAAGAGGAGGGCTAGATTAATAAATGTGAAATAATCCAAAAAACTCTCTGTTCTCCTCTAGTAAGATTTTTCCTCAGTGGAAACTATTTTGTCAGAGCCTAAAAAAATGAGAATTGACTAAAGCTAAGCCAATGATGGGAAGGAAGAATATGTGCCGCCTCTATCTTCCAGATACTAGACAGCTAAGGTCTAAACGAGTGACTATTGGACAGTTCCATCTTCCCAATACTTTGCTCTCACACCTTCAAAATTAGACATTGTAATGGAAATACAGGTAATAATGCTATGCTCTTCAGATTCTATTTTAGGAACATCTCGATCAACTTAAGAACATAAAGACAGATAAAACTGTCCTTAGGTAGAGTTTTGTCCTCTACGATTATATCACAGTAACCAGTAAATACTATGTAGCTCCTCAGTAGAAAAACATAGAACCCAACACTATGAAGGCTTACTTTATTCAGTTCTATTCCCTCAGTAGATAGTGTCCCCATTTCAAATAAACTACAAAGCATGGTAAAAGAAAAAAGAACAGTCTTAAGGGACAAGGAAACGATCAAAAGCAGAATAGATATGCTTGAGATGTTAGAAAGAACAAGATAATGATGATTAATATGACAAGAATGTTAACAAAGCCGTGTAAAACATGCAAGAAGAAATAAACCATGTAAGCAGAGGGATCGAAAGAATAAAAACCCTGGAAAAATAAGCAAGTTTTGATGGACTCTTTAGTACTCTATACAAATCAATGATCATGAAGATTATTAATTTTCCATAGAAACTTGTCAATCTGAAATATGCATATAAAAAGAATAAAAAGGCAAAATACTATAAGTAAGAAATATGAACAAATATTGTAATGTAAGATATGAAATTAATATAGCAGATGGATACAAGATACAAGCAAGAGATGTATAAGGAGTATTTAAATTAATAATACCTAAAAAATTCCAAATATAAAGAGAAGTACCAGCCAGATATGAAAGAAGGACTAAAAACACCAGGCAAGAAAAATACTCAAACAACTTATACCTAAGTAACATTAAAACTATAAAAAGGGTAAGACAAAGACATTTCTTGGATGAAAGAGAAGAGAGGAAAGTGGAAGTGGCAACAGTCTTAAATATGTACACACCAAATAAGGGAGCACCAATCTACATAAGATAAGTCCTAATGGACATGACATATCTAATATCCAATACTATAATCTTAACAGGAGACCTTAACACCCTCTTATCCCTAAAGGAAAGGTCAAGCAGACAAACATTAGCAAAGAGGTAATAGAACTCAATCAAACCTTTGAAAAAATGTACTTAGTGTACATATACAGAGTGTTCCAACCAATTAAATCTGAATGCACATTCTTTTCAGCTACACATGGGTCATTTTTAAAGTTAACCACATATATATTCTGTAGGACTAAGTAGATAGAAGAACACAGAAATTACCCCATTCATACTATCTGATCAAAGTATTATGAAACAGGAAATAAATGACAAAAGAAACCACAAATACCCATGAACAAATGGAAATTAAATAACACCCTTCTCAACAACCAATGGGGGGACCAGGGTCATGGCTCAGTGGAATTAGCAGTTTCCTGGCAAGTACAAGGGTATGAGTTCAATTTCTAGTTCCGCCAAAAAAATAAAAAGTAAAAAGTAAAAGAAACAACCAATGGGTAACAGATGTAATTAAGTAAGAAATTAAGCAATATTTATAATTCAATGAAAATTCAAACTTAACTTATCAGAATCTGTGGGATGCAACAAAAGTAGTTTTTAGAGGGAATTTATAGCTTTAAACTCATACATTAGGAAAACAGAATGGGAAAAATTAAGTACCCTCATGCTGCACCTAAAATATCCACAAAAGAAAGAGCAAACCAAACCCAAAGCCCAAAGATGGGAAGAAATTATAAAGATCAGAGCAAAGATTAATTCAATCGAGACAAAGAACACAATAAAAAATTAATGAACCAAAAAGCTGGTTCTTTGAAAGATTAAATAAAATTGATAAGCCCCTAGGTAATCTCATCACAAAGTCGAAACAAAAAACTCAAATTCAAGCAATAAGAAATGAAAATGGTGAAATTATTAGAGACCCTGTGGAAACTCAGAAGATCATCAATAACTACTTTGAAAATCTTAAAAAAAAAAACCGAAATCATCGGGTGGGGAGATGGCTCAGTGGAATACATGCTTCCCTAGCAAGCACAGAGTCCTAGACAGATAAAAATTACCAAAACTGAATCCAGGAGCTATAAGAATTCTCAATAACCTAATATCAACCAATGAAATTGAATAAGTAATAAAAACATTACTGACAAAGAAAAGCCCAGGTCCTGATGGATTCACAGCTGAATTCTACAAGAAATTTGTTCAAGATATAATACAAATATACCTCAAACTCTTCAGTAAATTTGAAAGGGAAGCAATACTCCCAAAATCATTCCTGGAGGCAAGTGTTATACTACAAAACCAGAGAAAGATTCAACTAAAAAGAGTACTACAGGCCAAACTCATAAACACTGACTGCAAAATTCTCAATAAAACCGTAGAAAATATAATACACATATCATGAAGAAAATTACACAACATGACCATGTAGGATTCATTCTAGGAATGCAAGAATGGTTCAACATATGCAGACCGACAAATGTAATACACTATATCAATAGAACCAAATCTAAAAGGTACATGATCATATCAGTTGATGCATAAAATGCTTTGCACAAGTCCAACATTCATATGTGTTCAAAGTCCTACAGAAAATAAAAATAGATGGTCTCTACTTCAGTCTGATAAAAGCCATCTATGACAACACTATGGCTCACATAAATCTAAATGGGGAAAAACTGAAAAATTTTACTCTCAGATAAGGTATAAGTAAAGGATGTCCTCTATCACCACTTCTATTCAAGATAGTCCTGGAATTACTGCCTAGAGCCATTAGACAAGAGAAGGAAATAAAAGAAATAAGACCCACATCTGTAAATATTGTATAGTCTCCCTAGTATAAGAACTCAAAGAAGAAATAAAAAATAGAAAAGCATAACACAATTAAAAGGAAAGCGAGAACTTGAGGATTAGACAATGAAGAGAGGGCAAAGAAAAAAAGCTGGGAAACATGACAGGGGCAAAGCCATATGTTCATATGTACAAGATGGGTAAGGCAATGATCCTGAGAATCTTCAGAAGCTTTTCAAAACTTGCAGTTAATTGGTAGGATTTTCAACCTGATTAACTATATATGCTGATACCTATGAAGTATGCAACTGCACTGAGGGTAGCAATGTGTAATAGTAGGTTCATGCTTGGAATGCCTATAATTCTGTTCTTTTAAATGTGTACTACTTGTCGTAACATACCAATTATTGCCATACTGTCAAGGAGATTATGGGGTCACAGAGGAATGTGATCAGTAATGTAGACTGTGCCTCAGCAGAGTCACATAGAGAGACAGCATTCTCTCAGGCTTTTACAGAGAACAAATTGGTCAAGCAATGGTTGTGACTCATCCACATGGCTGACCCTGGCAAAGGATCTAAGAATTGCGGTACAGGGTTTCAGAATAAATCCTGAAGGGATTGACTGACCTTATCAGATACAGAACCTATATTTCTTGTTATATAGGTCTTGCTTTCTCATGGTCTTAACGATCCAACATAAAAGTATAAAAATGAAGTATAAAAAATAAAGCCATATTAATATGTAGAGCTGTAAAAAGCTTAAGTCAACAACTTCTGACATTGCCAGTATTACTGATAATCCAGTACTATTATGGACTACTGAACTATGTTGGAATATTTTGCTGAATTCATACACCTATAATATTTAAATGAAATTGGAATACCATTGTCTGATGAAACTAAACAAAAAAGGGATACAAATGAACAACCATTTTGTACCTGTATATTCAAAATAGTTAAGATATATATACAGTTACATTCTCTTAATTAAATGAATAGAAAGATTTGTTCTAATAGTGTTTGTGGAAAGGATATCATGTCTTAATCTTATATAATGAATAACTACTAAAACAACAATGTACAATGTATGAATTATTGAAAGAGTCCTACTAATTGGTTTTGAAACTGTCTCATTGCTATTTGTTTCTTAATAATATCATTTTTTAAAAAGGAATAAGAATAGGTAAAGAAGAAGTTAAACTATCATTATTTGCAGGTGACTTGATACTCTACTTGGAAGACCCAAAAAACTCTACCAAGATACTACTAGAATTAGTAAACAGAGTAACATAGCAGGCTCCAAGGTCAATTACAAATAATCGATAGCATTCTTTTACACAAATAACAAACACACTGAGACAGATATTAGAGAAACAACAACTTTTATAATAGCACCACAGAAAATGAAATACTTAGGAATTAATCTAACCAAGGAAGTATAAGCTCTATTCAAGGGCCTGCCTGATAGCTCAGTCAAGTAAAGCCCTTGCTTAAGCAGAATAGAGCAGCCAGGGTTTGATCCCCACCATGCAGTGAGGGCCTTGCCCCCTGAGTGCCCTGAGAAGAAAAATGAGACTGAGTGTGGTGGCACACACCTGTAATCTCAGTGCTTTGGGGGCTGAAAACAAGAGAATCACTATGAGCCCAATGTATATAGTGAGACCCTATAAACCCTCTTCTAAATACCTGGGGAAAAATGAAGATCTATTCAATGAAAATTATGGTACTCTTAAAAATGAAATAGAGGATTTCAGAAAATGAAAATATATTCCTTGCTCATGGATAGGAAGAAGCAACATTGTGAAGAAGGCCATATTTCCAAAATTGTTATATATATTTAATGCAATCTCTATCAAAATGTCACTAACATTCATTACAGAACTACAGAAATCATCCCTAAAATTTATTTTGAACTAGAAAAGATCTAGAATAGCAAAGACAACAAAGACAAACTAAGGGCATTACAATTCCTGACTTGAAATTATACTGGAAAACTATTGTGATAATATCAGCATGGTGTTGGTAAAAAAATGGACTGGAGGATCAATGGAATAGTTTAGAAGATGCAGCTACAACTACAAACATACTCAACCATCTTATTTTTTACAGAGGGGCCAAACATGTTCACTGGAAGAAAGATAGCCACTTTAACAATGGTGCTGGAAATACTGTCTCTCTACATGCCATAAATTAAAACTTGACTTGGGTCTATTGCCATGCACTAAACTAAAGGCAAAATGTATTAAAGATCTAAACATCAAAACAGAAACACTAAATCCCCTGAAAGAGAAAGTAGGTTGAAATGTTGAAGTGGTAGAGGTAGGTATTCTTCATTAACAGAAAGCAAACTGCACAAGAAATACTTGAAAGAATTAATAAGTGGGACATTCACTTATTGAGAAGTTTCTTCACATTGAAGAAAATTACCAACAGAGTGAAAAGGCAACCCACAATCATAACTAGTAAACACTCAGAAAATTGTCTTCTCTCTAGAATTTGTAAAGAAGTAAGACATTAGGGTCTCAAAGTTTAATGACCTGTGGGCTGGGGAGATATCTCAGTAGAATAAGTATTTTCCTGGCAAGTCCAAGGTCCTGAGTTCAAACCATGCTTCTGCAGAAAAATTTTAAAAAAAAGAAAGAAAGAAAAAACTTAAAGACCCAATCCAAAAATTGGCATCCAAGATGAACACACACTTATGAGAAGAATTCAAGCACTACAATATTTAAATGACAATGGAATGCCCATCTCTGACAAACTAACAAAAAAGTGGCATAAAATGAATGATCCTTTTGTATCTGTGTACTCAAAATAGGATAGATATACAGCTCCATTCTCTTAACTCAATGAATAGAGAGGATTTTTATAATAGTGTTTGAGATAGGATATAATGTCTGCATCTTGTACAATGAATTACTACTAAGACAACAATATACCAT
The DNA here is from genome assembly GCA_004027165.1 of Ctenomys sociabilis. Taxonomy (NCBI): domain Eukaryota; kingdom Metazoa; phylum Chordata; class Mammalia; order Rodentia; family Ctenomyidae; genus Ctenomys; species Ctenomys sociabilis. The sequence continues at coordinate 6,399 of PVKA01012973.1, read as the reverse complement.
GTTTTAATTCTTGAAAATGTGTGAGTAATCGGTTGTGAAACTGTCTCACTGATATTTGTTTCTGAGTAAAATTATTAAAAGAAATACAAGAGGTGAATGAATACATGAAAATATGCTTCATAGCACTAGCTGTCAGTTAAATGCAAGTTAAAATAACGTTGAGGTACCACCTCACCTCAGAAAGAACGTCTATCATAAGGAAATCAACCAATAACAAAAGTGGGAAGAAAAGGGAACCCTCCTCCACTGATGGTTGGATGGTAGACTGGAGGAACCATTATGGAAATCATTGTGGAGACTTCTCAAAAAACTAGTACTGAAAATCCCATTCAATCCAGCTAGTTTGCTTCTGGGAATTTTCTCAAGAGAACTAAAAGCATCACTTCACAGTGATATATGTACACCTGTATTTTCAGAAGCACAATTTTTGATACTTCAATCTTGGAAACAACCAAAATGCTTGTCATCTGAAGAATGGCAGAGGTGATGTTTTTATGCAATGGAATAATTCTCAGCTATAAAGAAAAATGAACTTGAAGCCTTCATACCTAAGTGGATGCAACTTGAAGATATGCTCATAAGTGAAAAAAACCAGACCCACATATGTGCATATCATATTGTGTCCCTAGGAAAGAACTCAAAGGAGGAACTAAAAATTGAAAGTTATAACACAATTAAATGGAAAGTAAGAACTTAAGATTAAATAACAAAGAGAGAGAAAGGAGAAAAGTTAGGAAATATGGCAGGGACAAAACCATACATTTATACAAACAAAACAATTAAGGCAATATTCCTAAATTCCATCAGGTTTTTAAAATAGCAGTTAATGGGTAGAACACTCACCCTGACTAACTCCACTTGCTGATAAATGTGAACTAAACAACTTCCCTAAGGATAGCAACGTGTAATTCTAAGATCATGCTTGAAATAACTGTCATTATGATCTTCTCAATGCATCCTGCTTCTAATGTCATATTAATTATTGCTATACTCTCTTTAAAGTGAATGTTTGTAAAAAACAATACAGGTAATGAAAGAAAACTACAGAAAGGAAAAAATGTCATAGGACTGTCCTGCAACAATGCTGTATATGCATGGTTTGATTTCTTTCTTTCTTTCTTTCTTCTTTCTTTCTTTCTTTCTTTCTTTCTTTCTTTCTTTCTTTCTTTCTTTCTTTCTTTCTTTCTCTTTTTTTAGTGGAACTGGGAATTAAATTCAGGCCCTTGCACTTGCCAGGGAAGTGCTTATTCTGCTGAGTCATCGACCTGTCCCAGCCATCTCCCTGGCCCTGATTCCTAAATTTCTGTGTAAAAATGTGTGATTTTTTTTCACATTCTACAGAGATTTTAATTTTAGAATATCCATGGCTGTTGGAAAATAGCAGCTCCCCATGTTATGTCTTAGGTGTTTGATACTCAGCTTCTGTTACAGGGTTATAATATCATTAAACTTCTCTTTTGATGCTTAACAACTAAAATTTGCAAATCAAAAATTAGAGAAATAGAGGGGCTACAAGGATAGCCAATATTTGACCCTAGTCCTTTCAGCACATTGAGGACTCAAGACGTAAGAGAACCTGCACTATGACATCCTGTTCTATACATGTGGTGTCCCAAGTTTCTTGATCAGGGAGATTATGGGGCCACAGAGGAAGGTGAGCCATGATGTATAGTGTGCCTAAGGAAAATCTCCTAGAGAGAAAAAAATTCTCTCAGGCTTTCACAGAGAGAAAATTGGGCAAGCAGTGGCCGTGACTCATCCAGATGGCTGACATTGACAAAAGATCTACAAGGTATTTATTGTAAATCATTTCAGGGTAAATCCTAATTGGATTGACTGACCTTGTCAGATAGCTCAGGTTACATTTTTAGTTATAAATGTCTTGCTTTAACTTGATCTCAGCCCCAGCACAACATTGCAGCTACATGGTATAAAAAGTAATGCTATATTAATATGCTGAAGTGTAAAAGGCTCAAGTCAACAACTTCTGACAATTTCCAGTTCTGCTGATAACCAACTTCTATTAGGGACTATTGGACTATATTGGATTGTTTTGCTGAACTCAGCTACCTACAGTTTTCAGACTGGCTTCAAGTATGCAAAGGTCCTTTAAGGACTTGTTCAACTACTGCTTCTCCAACCACAGTGGAACACCCATGTCTGGTAAAACAAAACAAGGAAGGTGGATATGTTGGGAATCATGAAACTAGGAAATCAATCAAATATGTGTAGGTGGAACTCAGCCCAGTGCCTAAAGCACATGAGCTACAGCAGTCCTGAGATGTACATCCTGTCTGGTTGTGGTTCGTTATTAGTCTGTACACAGCCTAGTGTTGTGTTACTAACTTCACAAAAGTGTAAATAAAGGTCTGTATTTTTGTTGAAAAAAATATAGGTACACACAAGAGAGTTAGGGTAGATATACAGCTTATTTCGTTGAGAATAAAGGTTTATACTAATATTGTTTAGACAAGATACCATGTCTGCATCCTATCCTCTGAATAACTACTATGAAGACAACAATGTAAAATGTGTTAATTATTGTAACTCTCCTACCAACGTGCTGTGAAACTGTATCATTGCTATTTTATCTTTTTTCTCATTAAAAGGAATAAAAAAAGACAAAATATTTTTTAAAAAACATATAATTTATATGTCACCAGTAAAATTCTGTTCCTAGAAATATTAAAACAAGTTCTCCAGATAGCAAGAAAATTATATAGGTCAGAAAATCCAGTTTACATCAATAAGGAGGATTGCTAGAGAACAGATAAAAAAAGTAAGACAAAACCATTTATTTTTCTATCAATTAGCTTCGTTATAATAATTTTTATTATAATAGATAAAATATAATTATATAATAGATATAATATATATAAATATACAAAATTATTATAATTTAAATACAGCATTTAATGCTATAACTATGCCTATATGAAATGCATGACAGAAGCATTATACAAGATAAAATTATATCTTATATAATATAACCGGATAAAATTATAATATTCTTTTATTACCTGTGAACTGTGACATCATATGCTGAATTCATACTTGGAAGTGGAGAAAAATAATGGAGCCAAAAGAAGACTGGAAATAAAAGAGAAATTATAGAAGAATAAAAGTAAATAAATTATTACTGTTTGTGTCAGGAAACCCCCTCCCATACTACAATGAGCAGCATAATTCTCATAACAATGAGGAAATCTAAGGGAGAATCTTACCCATGCAGCCTAGTCCTGTCTCATGCTTTAGGTTCTTAGTACGGAATGTCCTTTGCACAGCCATCTCCCTTTGGGAAAATGTGGATGTTCTCCAACAGGCAGTCACTCTGTGGGTCCTGACGCAGCCCCAGGATATGCTCTGACTTCACTGATAGTACACTGTTTTCTGACCTGGCCTGCTTCACTCACAGAGTTCCACTGAAGTTTACTATTTAGTGGCAAATGGAAATCCATGGACTACAGACCTACTCTAACCCACTGCTTGATTTTCCCATAAAGGTCTGTGTACTTTGAGGTTTTTGGAAGATGATTGAATCCCTGTGGTGTGATAGTTGAAGAGCTGGTAGGAAATAGGACCCAGTCTGAAGAGGTAGGTGATTGGAGTTTGCCCTGCAAGGGAACACCTTCTTCCCCAGCTTCTCACACTTGGCTGCCCTCGTGTAAGCAGCTGTATTCTGTCCAGGCTGCTCCATCATGCAGCCAACCATGCAAGGCTTGAGACTCCTGAGACTGTGAATCAAAATAAAGCACTTTCCCATTTAGTTGCAGGTGTCCAATATTTTGTCCTAGTAGTGAGAAAGTGACTGAGACATTAAATGAATATATTGCAAATGAGATAGACAATAATTAAAGTCTATATTTATTTTTATATTTTTGTTTTATTAGTATATGTTTGCAATTCATACAGTTTCCAATTATTTGGGGAGTGGTTAAGTATACATATTACTCTCTCTCTCTCTCTCTCTCTCTCTCTCTCTCTCTCTCTCTCTCTCTCTCTCTCACTGTCTCTTTTACTTTTTTATTTTTGGTGGTACCCGGTATTGAACTCAGGCAAGCACTTATTCCCTGAGCTATCACCCTATCCCCCCTCTCTTTTCAAATTTTTTCATTTTGTTTCCTTCCTACCCCCTCTGCTTCTCATATGGTCTTTATAGTATTTTTTGATATGTTTGCCTTAGCTCATGTGTATGAAGGGACAGATCTCTTCGATAAAGACTTGTTTTTACTTTATAGTTTCAATCTGTCTAGAAATGAAATACTGACCATGTTGTTGTTTCTGTTTAAGAGTAAATTTTGACTTTGGCTATCATAAAATGTTTCAAAATTGGGAAAATTGAGAATTGTTAGAAGCGTGTGTAGTAACATACCTTTAGAGTGTTAATTATTTTACAATGCATATATATCTCAAAACATGATCTTATGCAACGTAAATATGTGTGCATATTTTAGTTATACCCACTTATAGAATCTATCATAACCTCTTAATATTTTCATTTTCCCTTAATTATATCTATCTCTGAAGACAGTTTTTAAAATTGATTTTCTGATAGGATATCTCTCATACACTTTCCTCAAATCTCTGGTAATCTCTGATATGCCATTCATTCTTATGAACAAGATGGAAGGGATGGGTCGGGGAGATGGCTCAGTGGAATAAGTGCTTCCCTGGCAAGCACAAGGGCCTGAGTTCAAGGGCCTGAGTTCAATCCCCAGTTCCAAAAAGAAAAAGGTTGAAAGGATAAATTGTCACAAAGTACTGAAAATAGATTTTATAAAGGATGCATGAGGAATGTAAATGTTAGTAATAGACAAGTATACTATTTTATTTCATTTTTTGAAGAATTCACCATTGTTATAGAAAAAAGCAGCATTAAAAACAATACAAGAGAGCAGTGGCGATGGAGGCACAGGAGGAGGTAGATGTGCAGGTTGCTGAGTGGTTGAAAAAATATCTGGAGATCATCCAATTCCACAGTGTGAGGTGAACCACAGAGATTTTATGTCATCTTGGAGAATGCAACAGAGCCCAGGTGACAGATACCTGCCTGGCGATAGAGGATTTAAAACAGAAAGCAAGTGAAAATGTGTCAGAAGCCAAGTGCCTTCAAGACCTCCTTCTGGACAGTGCAAGTTTTTCCCCTGCCAGTCTGTCCAGTAATGGCTTCAGGTATCTGAATGCTTTGGTTGACAGTGCAGTGGCCCTTGAAACAAACGATACTTCACTAGCAAGTTTTTTTTTTCTGCAGTGAATGATCTGACCTCTGATGTTTCCTGTGCCAAATCCAAAAATGAAGAACTCCCATTTCAACTGGGAAAACATGAAAGAAAACTAACTGCAAATTCAGTGTTAGAAAAAATTCTGTGAGAGGATTTCAAGGAGGTACAGCTGCTTCTTCCTGTCGAAAGGATCAAGGTGGACAGTCGTCTGCAGAACATAGACTTTCTGAAAGCAAAGGCGGAAGAGATCAGATGGGGAATCTAAGCCGCTGGAGAGCTGAAGAGCAACTTTCAGTTCATGGCATAGACGCTTCTCGTAACATCAGTCCCTAGTAGTGCTATCACAGAAACTGGCAGAGCTAAAACAAAAGACTGTACCTTTGAAGAAAAAAAACAAGAGTCTTACTTAGACTTAATGCCGAACCCATCTCTTGCTCAAGTGAAAAAGAAGCAAAGAAAGAATTAGATATCATTGAGGCTGAACTTACAAAGAAGGTAGATAAAATGTAACTGTGACCAGAGTAAACATCATTTTTCCTAGTGAAATAAGTTGAATAGAACTTTTCAGAGTTTCTGTCTCCTTAGCATGCCTTGCTGAAATCTCTTCATTCTTAGTTGAGATAATAATGTCCTTATTGACAGAATAAATAGTCCTTAGTTATGTGTTACATTTTTTTGTGCCCAAATGCAATTTCACATTAAAACCCATCTTCTCAAGAAAAAAAAATGGTACAAGATTTCACTAAACAAAATAATAGGAATTTAACAGTGATTGCTGTATTACATGATGGTATCTTCAAAGTAGTACAGATTACCAGATTGGTTTAAAGAAAAGTACAAAAAGAAAAAAGCAGTATCAAAAAAGACCTGCAAGTAGGTGCAGAGGCCAGGGGTTCAATCCCAGGGCCTGCCATGCCGGCCCTCAAGGTGCGCTGAGATGGCAATCGAGACTGGGCATGGTGGCAGGCACCTGTAATCCCAGCACTTGGGAGGCTGTAAACAGGAGAATCACTACGAGTCTGATCTAGTAGTGAGATCCTGAACACCCTGTAGAACCTTCCCTAAAATACAAAAAAAAAAAATGAAGAAAAAACTCAGAGTTAAAAAAATTAAACATAAATGCTCCTTTCAAAAGACCAGTAGAATTTAACAATATAATTATCCAAACTGTTTTATA
>PVKA01012972.1:0-56288 GCA_004027165.1 Ctenomys sociabilis | reverse complement strand
AGAGGCTACTGCTGCTGCCGCTGCTGCTGGCATCCAGGAGGCAGGGGCCGGGATGCTGCTCAGAATATCATCCCGCAAGCCGGACTCAGACCGTCAGTGGTCTTGAGATTGACTGGTGAGGTAAAGCATGCAAAGCAATGGCAGCAGTGGCTCACTGATGATTTGCGAAACTCTGTGAGGTAGAAAGTTTCGTAGCCGGTCCTCACTAAAACAGCTCACGAACTCAAGAGGTGTTTCCTCTACAGAGGAAAGCCCATGCCAGAGAGAAGCCCGTGGCACAGGAAGTATGCAAGACGGAACGCTCTGGGATGCTTGGACCCTTGTGCCACATGGACACTGCTGCACTCACTGCTGTAGTTTCTGCCTGGACGTCTGCTTGTGGAAGGTGTTACATTACAGGGGTGCTATGAATGCCTTTAGTAGCAACGGTGGTGGTGGTCGTGGTGGCATGACTGAGAAGAAAAAAGGGGGGCTGGGGAGATGGCTCTGTAGAATAAGCACTTCCCTGGCAAGTGCAAGGGCCTGAGTTCAATCCTCGGTTCTGCCAAAAAAAAAAGCAGAAAAGAGGAAATTGGGGGGGAGCCTTTATTAACTCTGAAGACGTAGCGAGGACAGAGGACAGAGGGCAGGGAGATGGGGAGATCCTCTGACCTGAGACAGGGAGAAGGACACTTCATGGACTTCTGCTGGGGATGGAGCCTGAGAGGCGGGCTCAGGGACACACAAGGAGCTGATTGGAGGCTCCCTTGTGTGGGCGGGAAAGGTAAAAGGAAGTTGTATCCAGGGCTGGAGTGGGGAGGGAGGAGGAAGCGGTCACTTGGATGCCCCCCTAAAGCCTCGTGCAGTCATCGGGGGGCCAGGCTTTTAGGAGCAGCTGAATCTAGTTTGTGATTGATTCATGGTCCAACGCTGGGATTAAGGGTGTGAGTGCCACACCTCACCTAGGGCAGGCAGCCTGTATATAATATAAGGGACAGAAAGAGGCCTCTGTCTTTGTGTTTGTCTCCATTTCTCTCTTTTTCCTAATTAGTTCTCTGACTCCACTGCCATGGACAGTTACCCCTTTGCCATGTACCACTCTGCTTTTTTATTGGCAGAACTGGGGATTGAACTCAGGACCTTTATACTTGCCAGGCAAGCCCTTATTCTGCTGAGCTATCTCCCCAACCTCTACCACTCTGCTGTGAAACCAGGCATTTATGGACTGGCATCTCTACAAACTGAGCTAAATAAACCTTTCCTCTTTTAACTTTGGTTTTTTATTATTATTATTATTATTATTTTTGTCTCAGCAATGAGCAAAAAGTAACTAAGGCGGGATCTCATTACGTAGCCAATGCTGGCCTCAAACTCATGGCAATGGTCCTCCCTCAGCCTCCCAAGAACTAGGATTGCAGGCATTTTTGCTGACTGCAATGAGCAGCTTTCTTCTGCCATGCACCCCTGCCCTGCCATCCTGCCTTGGAGCCAGCAGACTATGGTCTGAAACATGAGCCAAAGTAAACCTCACTTCCTTTTAGTCACATGTGTTGGATATTTTGTCTCAACAATGAAAGAAGAAACTAAGTCACTTACCGAGCTGCTTTTCTTCTCGGAATGTTCTTCTAAATATTATGTAGTGTTATCATCTGTTACATGAGTCAATTTCTTGATCTTGGTACTGATATCAATCAATGAAACATGAATGCACAAACAAGGTGATCTGTTCTATGGGAGTGGACGAGACAGACTGGCCATTGCCCTACAAGTTGCTCGTCTACTTCCTGGCAGACAGCTGGACTGCATTTTCTAGAGCCCTTTGCAGTGCCTGGGCGCTTGCTTCCCCTTCTCACCCCTGAGCGAGGCATGGTGGAAGTGGTGCATGGCCCTTCCAGGCTGCTGTGGTTCAGCTTTCCACTTACTCTTTCCTCTCTCTTTCACTAGATGCATCCAAAACAATACCTTGATAACCACTCGGGAAAGATTGCAGAGCCAAGAAGGGAAGGACTCTATACCCCTGAACCATGCTACAGGACAGCCACTCACCAGTTACATGTTTTGGCCTTTATGTGTCACACCGTATAAGAAACTTGTGGCTGGCAAGATAGCTCAGCGGTCTAAAGCGCCTCTCAGGGACCGCGGTTCAAGCCCCAGCACCACATGCCATGCCAGCCCCTCCCCAGGGTGGGCTGAGCTGACCCCCCCACCCCCACAAAAAAAGAATCCGCGATGTGTAGTGAGACACTGTAATAAATAAATGAATTGCTCTTTCCCATCTTGCAAGATGGCGGGTGAAAAAACTGAGAAGCAGACACTAAAGAGAAGAAACCCGAAGCCCAGAAGGCTTCTGCCAGTGGTACTGGTAAAAAGGGTAAGGTGAAGAAAGCAAAGAAGTCCAAGAAGGGGCGGCCCCACTGCAGCCGAAATCCTGTCCTGGTGAGAGGAATTGGTAGATACTCCCGATCCGCTATGTATTCCAGAAAGGCTTTGTACAAGAGAAAGTACACGGCTGCCAAATCAAAGGTTGAGAAGAAAAAGAAGGAGAAAGTTCTTGCTACGATCACAAAACCGGTCGGTGGGGACAAGAATGGAGGTAGCCAGGTGGTTAAGCTTCGAAAAATGCCTAGATACTACTCTACTGAAGATGTGCCCCGAAAGCTCTTGAGCCACGGCAAGAAACCCTTCAGTCAGCATGTGCGGAAACTTCGAGCCAGCTTCACTCCTGGCACCATCTTGATCATCCTCACTGGGCATCACAGAGCCGAGAGAGCGGTCTTCCTGAAGCAGCTGGCCAGTGGCTTGCTACTTGTGACTGGGCCTCTTAGCCTTAATCATGTTCCTCTATGAAGAACACACCAGAAATTTGTCATTGCTACCTCTACAAAAATTGACATCAGCAAAGTGAAAATCCCCAAACACCTCACTGATGCTTACTTCAAGAAGAAGAAGCTCTGGAAGCCCAGGCACCAGGAGGGTGAGATCTTCGACACGGAGAAAGAGAGATACCAGATTTCAGAGCAGCGCAAAGTGGATCAGAAAGCAGTGGACTCACAGATTTTATTTATTTATTTATTTATTTATTTATTTATTTTGTCTTTTTGAGACAGGGTCTCACTATGCAGTTCAGGCTGGCCTTAAGCTCACTTTGTAGCTCAGGCTGGTCTCGAACTCACAACAGTCCTCCTGCCTCAGCCTCCCGAGTGCTGGGATTACAGGCATATGCCACCATGCCCGGCTGGACTCACAGATTTTAGCAAAAATCAAATCTGTTCCTCAGCTCCGGGGCTACCTGCGATCTGTTTTTGCTCTGACAAATGGAGTTTATCCTCATAAATTAGTGTTCTAAATTTCTTACTAAGAACCTAATTAAATAACTGATACATTTAAATAAATAAATTAATTAATTAAAAAAAAAACTTCTGTTGTTCTTGAAGCATTATACATTTTGGGGCTTTGCTGTTAGAGTAGGTAATGTTTCCTTAACTAATATAATTGGATTGAAGATTTTGGAAAAACTTATGAAGCTGAGTCATCAAAATTACCATGAAATAAAGATTTTTCTTTTTTTTTTTTGGTGGAACTGGGGATTGAACTCAGGCCCTTGTGCTTGCCAGGGAAGCATTTATTCCACTGAGCCATCTCCCTGGCTCCATGAAATTAAGTGAGAGAGAGAGAATTGTAAAATATTGGGAACTATGCCATGAACATCTAAAAATATTTTCTAGTCATATTTCAAGAGTCTTTAAACTCTTACTCCAGTTTGAAGAAATCAATGGCTTTGCCTTGTCAGTATGCTTGGTGCAAAGAACATTGTCTTGGGATCTAATCAGCCAATGCAAAGGGCCTCACTTTGCATTATAAGATGGACTCGTTCATTTGTATCTATCTAACTGTATGTAATCTACTAGCCTCAGTCTCACTGAATGACAGGGAACACTGCCATTTTACAAAAGAGAAAATGGTGGTTCAAGAGGTAAGACAGCCCTCACCAGGCCAGCAAGTGGCAGAGCCAGAGCTGACCTCCTGACTTCCCTCTTTTGGCGGGTTACTCTCTGATGGGCTCTCCTTGCTCTCGGAAATGCCTGCTCCAAGGTGTATCGGATGGAATAGCCCGTTTTAGCTTCCAGAAGCTGACTACCCACAAGCGGGAGCAGATGCACCCATGCAAATCGCTACTTGGGCAAATGCTTTAATTCAAAGAGATATTGGACTGCACAAAAAGACAGAGACCCGGGCCCTGAGGCAGTCCTGCTCAGATCCCCACCTCAGCTCCCCATAATGTATTTGATGCTCTCCATCCCTACAGGGTGTAGCTACCAGTTCCAGAGAAATATTCAGAATCCTGGGCTCACCTGTCACTGATACGGATCACTGTTTATGGATCACAGATAGCTTTCTCACTTGTCATCTTGTCTGAGCCTCCTAACCACTCTGTAAAATAGGAAAGATGGACACAGAAGTGAACCTTAGAGGGGTGGAGTAACTTCCCCAAACCCTACTGACTCGATAGGTAGAGATGAGATACAAACCCATGTGTGTCCTCCTCCTGTCATACCACTGAGCATCTCCTCCCGCCGCATTGAGTGCCATCACTCCAAGCCCCATGGTCGCTTAGCAGAGGCAGCTGGCTGCTTCTAGGAGAACATGTCTTATTTGCACTGGGGCTCTGATTTATCAGCCGGAGCAGCAGCTTTATAATCTTTTCTGTGCAAGCAAATGGCTGTGTAGGCTCGCTCGTGAGTAATGGACATTGTGGATCCTTGGCTGTCGTCACAGTCCCGCAGCCTGGCTCACCTCTATGCTCAGCGCTGCATTTGTCTGTACCTGGGCTCCTCTGCATGGGTCTGCACCTGTGCCTTGCAGTATCCCCTCATGATTATCCTAAGGAAGGGACCTTTCTTGCCTGATTGGAAGCTGCCAAGAACAAACATGAATTTAGCTATGAGGAAGAAATTCTCCAGGGTGATTCCTGCTTTTGACCAGGAGCCAGGCGATCTGATTCCAGTCTAGCATCCTATTCTTCCAAGACTCAATTTTCCCATTTGTAAAATGAGTACATTTGATGAGATAAATCAAAGGTCCTTCTGGAGGATAGTTTGTGCATCTCATGTCAGGTTGGAAACTCCCTGGGGCTAAGGATACCTTGGCTCCTATTGCTCTTGGCTTTCTCTCAATCAGCCCAGGGCATGGAAAGGCTTCTGGGTTCACTGCATGTGTGCCAAGCAGGGGGCCACTGTCTGGGGAGGGGTGGAAGAAGGAGAAAATAGTCTTGGCCCTCTGGAGTACTGTTAGTCAACTCCCTGAGGAGACAACAGGCTGCCCGCCAGGCTGAGGATTCCCACTCAGACCCTACACACCTCTTCACTGAAGAAAACAAAACCCCCCATGGACCCCCTTGCTTTCAGCGTCTTCCCTTCCTAATTCATCCCTAACACTGTGGCAGATTTACAAAGATTCAGATCGGAGCAGATAATTCTCCTGAGTTAGTGCAGGCATCTGGTTCTCTTTCCTGGCTCCTCTGGCTCTCTAGTAGGCATCTGTGCTCACTGGCGAGGTGTGAAACCCTTCTGTCTCTGGCCTTGCCTGCCTGGCAGGATTCCCATGGGGATCAGGCTTCTTTGGCAACCTGGACTCTGGACATGGGGACGTGCCCCTTTCTATCCTTGTCTCTGGCCCCTTCCCCAGTAGACTCTAACCCCATCATCTCGGTGACTTGCTTGGCTAGTTCAGTACAACCCATGGCAGCCCTTTCAGTTGTGTCGTATGTGAGCCTTACCAGCAGAGATTCCAGAATCTTCCTCTAAGGCTTCTCGCCTCCCACTACTCAGTGAAACACACACGACTGTCTAAGAACCCAAGGACTTAATCACTTCACAGGGATTAGCAAGCGAGGGCGAGCGAGGGAAGGCTAAGTATAGGAAAGACGGGAGCCACGTGAGGTAAGCTGGGGCGCATTTCCTAGAGAAAAAGAATCTTTCTGTGAGTGGTACTGGGAATTGAGCTAAAGGGCTTCTCACTGAACTATATCCCCAAACATCATTTTAAAGAAATCTTTTTATTTTTATTTATTTTTCATACCAGGAATCGAACTGAGGACCTCACATTTTCCGGGCAGAGACTGTGCCCCTGAGCTATATCTCCTCACCCTCCTCCACAAATCTCTTTATTTTATTTTTTTGGTAGAACCAGGGATTGAACTCAGGCCCTTGCGCTTGCCAGGGAAGTGCTTATTCCACTGAGCCATCTCTCCAGCCCTAAATCTCTTTATTTTAAAACAGGGTCTCACTGAGTTGCATAGGATTGGCTTAAATTTGTGATCCTCCTGCCTCAGGTTCCCGGAGTGCTGGGATTACAGACTATTCTACTATACCTGGCTGAAAAAGAAGATTTTTCGCCGCAATTTAGATTCCTAGGAAAACTCAGCAGGTAGCTGGCATTAGCTGTAGAACTGGAGGGCCCCATAGGTTGGAAGAAGCAAAAAGCACCCTTCCTGGCTCAGAACCCAGGGATGTAGAGATAAGGCCCTGTCTGTGTCAGCGTTCAAGTGATGAGGAACTCATTCAGTGTGCATAACGTTCCAAAGTGGTGAAATCCTGGGAGTCGTAAACATGTTCATGCCTTTGACAAGTAATTCTGCTTGGGAAAATTTATACTGAGGGAATAATTCAACAGAACACCAAAAACTGTATAAACAATGGTGTTCACAGAGCCGTTCTTCATGGGAGGGAGCATTTGGAAGCAATCTAAAGTTTAACAACAGGAGCTAGTTAAACAAAACATGAAATAGCCATGCTATGAAGTATATGTATATGTGTATATATAATATATTATATATTTGTATATATATATATATATTTGTACTTGGTTGTTGCAGGGTCTCACTACACAGCTTGGACTCATGGTGATTCTACTGCTGCTTTTGGCCTCCCCAGTGCTGGCATTACAGGTGTGTGCCACCATGCCTGGACTCTGGCCAGCTCAACCCGTCCTGGGGGCAGGGCTGGTGAGGTATGTGGTGCCCGGGATCGAACCGTGGTTCCTGTACTTGCCTAAACTTGCCTAAATAGGTGCTTTATAAAGCCTGCTGAGCTATCTCATTGGCCTCAAGATTTGTCTTATTACAAAATAATTCAGGTGCTGGGTGTGGTGGCACACAGGTATCAACCCAGGAAGGAGGATCACAGATTGTAGCTCAGCCAGGGCAATTTAGCAATTCGCAAATCCTTCCCAAAACAAAAAATTAAAAAGAGCTAGGGAGGTAACTCAGTGCGAAGGCCTTGGTTTGATCCGTGTGTGTGTGTGTGTGTGTGTGTGTGTGTGTGTGTGTGTGTGTGGAGAAAGAGAGAGAGAGAGAGAGAGAGAGAGAGAGAGAGAGAGAGAGAGAGAAAGAAAGAAGGAAAAAAAGAAAGAAAGATTACACCTTGTAGAATCAGCTGCCACCTCCCTGGGTGGGGTTGGAGGCAAATGTCTATCTGGATGGGGCAGGGGCTGCTTCTGGCTTCTCAGGGCCAACCTCTTCCTGCTCATTCTTCCCATCTCTGCCCCATGCCTTACTCCTTCCTAATGGGGTTGAGGAGAGAGGAAAAAAATAAACTGCTTTTGTGCATTGGCTCCACGGCTATAAGTGAATTTCCTGCTCCTTCCAGGAGATCAGTAGCATTTGCCTGGCTGTGGGTGGTAGAATGACCTAGGAGCAGCTTTTTGTCTAGCGCAGACCCGGGCAGAGAGGTGGGGAGTCATCCCCAAACCCTTTCAACCATTGAGAGGTGACAGCCTGGTCCATGGTTCCTCAAAGGCCATCCCAACTGCAGTCTCCTCCCTGTCATTATCTGTGACTGCAGCCAGCCCTTAAGAGAAACCTTCAGCACGAGAAGTCTTAGCTCCAGGTCATCTAGTGGATAACAGATTTTCACTCATACAGTTGTCATGAGGATTACAACATATAAAATTTGCAGAAGCTGCTCCTCACACCTGGTGCTTGAAAAACTGCATTCTGGGGCCGGGGAGATGAGATGGCTCAGTGGAATAAGTGCTTCCCTGGCAAGCCCAAGGACCTGAGTTCAAACCCTAGTTCCGCAAAAAAAAAAAAAAAAAAAAAAAAAAAATGTTATTTGTTAGCTGGTGGTGGTGCATGCCTGTAATACCAGCACTCGGGAGGCTGAGGCAGGAGGATTGTTGTGAGTTCAAGACCAGCCTGAGCTACAAAGTGAGCTTAAGACCAGCCTGAACTGCATAGTGAGACCCTGTCTCAAAAAGACAAAAAAAAAAAAAAAAAGCTGCATTCCCCTGATTGATGCTGAAATGTAGCTTCTTCTGACTGAATTAAAGACCATAATCACTTGAGATGTGGCTGGGCTTATGTCCCAGCAGTCTGGCTGGCTGTTTAGAACCTCCAGGACCTACAGGTGACCCGAGCGATGCTATGAGGAAGGCTGAGTTTGTAGGGGTGGGCACACAGCGGCTCTTTTTCTTCCCAAACCCCAGCTGCCCCAGTGCCCTGGTTAGCAGAAGGGTCACCTTCTAAGCCAATAGACTCCTCATGGCCATCGGCTGTGTCTTTGGAGTTGTGGTGCTGGTGAGCCTACCACAAGGTACCTTGCCCACTCCCCAGTGGGTTTGTACCCGCACCCCACATTGGGCTGAGAGGTGGGGAAAACACTTCTGTTTTCATGGTATGGGACTCATCTGGGGCACCACTCCTGGTTTCTCACCACAGGCCCTCGGACTTGTCACCTGAGGAACAAAGGACCTAGCTATCTTGGAAGAGAGAGGTGATGTGGTGATGGCCTCTGGTGGATCCGGATCCGTCTTGCGCTCTGCACTCTGAGCTGCTCCCTCTACCAGGTGCTGAGCTGAGCATGTGCTGGGTCTCTGGAACAGTCCTGCTGCTTGCAGGCAGAAGCAGATCAAACGATAAATTTCAAAGGAGTTAAAAACATTATTTTCACAGCTGGAGGTTTAGCTCAGTGGCAGAGTGCTCCCCGGCAGGTTAGGGCCCTGAGTTAAATGCCTAGTACTGAAAAAAAAAAATGTTTCCAGAGAAACATGAAATAAATATGTATCAAAGGTTCCGATTAGCTCATTAAACCAGCAGTATGTTAAAGCTGGTTCTTTAGAGGACTTGATGAACAGATTTATGTACTTAACCAGAAAAGAAATGCAGAAATAAGTTCATTAAATTAGATGAAAAACAAGTTAATATCTTACACAGCAATAAAACTGTAGCCTTTCAATTATGTTCTCTGCCAAACAGAAATCATTTGCATTTCTACCAGACAAAAACTTACAAATTAGCATGTAATTTTAATGAACGTTTGCGAATCTGGGTCTTAATACATAAGGCACTATGAACTCAAGCAAAGGCTTGTGTCTCTTAGAGAAGAAAACATACACACTGGTGAGTATGTTAGACAACCACTCAGTAAAGCATGGAGAAAACACGCAGTTGTGTTTTTGCCTATTCCCGTGTTTTAGATGTTTTTGAGTAATTTCATTTATTTACTTTTTGAAACAGAGTCTCCCCATGCAGCTCAGGAAGGCCTTGAATTTGTAATCCTCTTGCCTCATCTGAGATTCCAAATATGCACAACCATGCCCAGCTCACTTTTGGGTAATTCTTAACGGATTAAATGCAGGAGCAGAAGGAGGGAATATTAGCAAGCACATTGAAATATTTTGGAGAAGTAGGGTTTGTAAAATTTCTGAGTCTCTCTCTGTTATGTTTTTCCCATGTGGGTAGAGAAAAGAGGGGTGTGGTTTAGTTATTTACCGAGCCGGTCACATCCAACGGGCATGGGTGTCTTCAGGCAGAGATGCCTTTGTGCTGGGCTCCCTGTGATCGCTGGTGTGCACCCCACTTCCGGAGGCCCGCTCTGGTCAGGGCAGGCCCAGATTCCTTCGGCCCTGCTGGTCCAGGCGGCACCATCAATCCGTCTTGCAGACTATGAGCACACAGGAAGAAGCAGACTATTCATCTTCTGCTGTGGATTTGCCGAGACACCAAATAATAAACAAAATAAGTATCTCTTCTCAGCATTTTCTCCCATTATGAATATGTATGAGCTCTTGGAAGTTTGGGAAGAAGCAGGTTTCTGGGGATAGCTTCTGAATTGAGAGCCTCCTAGGCAGAGAATGGCAGGGAGCCTGCAAGCTGCGCACCTCAGACTCCCTGGACCCCTGAGGAGCTCCCAGGGAAGCAGGATGCGGGGGTGGGGGTGGGGGGGGGGAAGCCACACTCTGTCATGGGTCACTGAACACCTGCGAGTGCCTATTTCCTGTCAGTCACCAAGGGAGGGACTGATGCCGCAAGAATGACCACAAGTGCAGCCTCAGTCTTTCACAAGTTCATAGTCTCCTAGGAGAAAAAAAAAATCTGTAAACAGGAAAATTATAAATACAATATGATAAACACAGCAATAGAAGCATGTGCTTGGTATAAGGGCTTGTTTATAAAACAGATTGGGGTAGGAAAAAACACAAACTGTGCAAGCAGATATGCCTTGTATAAAATCTCAGCTTTGCCATTTAGTTGAATGTTTTGGGTAACCTAATTATAAATTGGGGTGAATGCCTTCCTTACTGTTTTTGTGAGCACGGGAAGCAATGTATTTAAAGCTCTCAATAGAGTGACCAGCACCTAGTTGGCACTTAATAAATTATGGCTATTAATGAGAGGCACTGATGTTAAAAAATTTAGCTACAGTAACAGCTCACAATAGAATTAGGCTTTGTAATGTATAAGGCACTTCTGAATCCATTATCTAAACCCTGGGTATTTTCAGTGCCTTTTTGCTCATGAG
Organism: Ctenomys sociabilis; assembly: GCA_004027165.1. Classification (NCBI taxonomy): domain Eukaryota; kingdom Metazoa; phylum Chordata; class Mammalia; order Rodentia; family Ctenomyidae; genus Ctenomys; species Ctenomys sociabilis. The sequence goes on along the minus strand of PVKA01012972.1, from coordinate 45,510 downwards.
GAAATTGAGGCTTAGAGAGATGAGTAACTGCCCAGACACACGGCTAGGGTGGAATTACTGACAAAGAATCCTTGGGGTGGGGGTAAGCCAGCGCCCTCAGGACCCAGGATCACTGACAGGACCTCATGCTGTGGGGATGCAGTAGGAGGAGAGAGCATGTCAGTGTGGTTATGGAAGGTGGCAGAGGTCATGGAGCCCTCTTCGGGAAATCCAGTCAGAGGGTGGATGCAAGAGGGACCCTTCTATTTTTCTTAGGATCTCAGAAGAGAGTTTCAAACAGGCCAGTCCCAGACTAACCTGTGACGTTTAGCTCCTCCGCTTCCTTGCTACTTTTGCCAGCCCTGCCCATTCCCCAGAGAGAATTTAGTTGTATCTGGTGGGTGGGGGTGGGGGAGACAGGAATCTAGAGTCAGCATCGTCCCACTGCATGGAAAGAGGGGAACCCCAGGGAATGTGTGGGTGGTGGCAGCTTTTCAGGGACCAAGCAGGCAGACTGAGTCTCCAACACATTCAAAGGCTAGAAAGGAGAAATGAGAAATAGCAGGGAATGGGGGAGGAGCAGGCAGAAAAGGGGTCCTGTGGCCCCACAGCCTTCTGGTTGCCTTTGGTGTGGAGCCAGACCAGGAAGGCATCGCCACCCACGCATTCCCATCCAAGTGCTCCCACCGAATCCTTGCACAATGGGGGGCACAGGCTAGCATGCTAGGATGGGAGACATCCTCAGCTAGCTAGCTCAGGAGGAAAGCTGAGCCCAGTGAAAGAGACAGACGGTTCAAGCCCCTAGGCCCAGAAAAGAGCAGAGCAGCCTGTGGCCTGTGGGCTGGGCTGCACTTCCAGGGCTGCTTAAGTCTGCCTCGCTACAAATGCAGCACCTGTCCTAACATCCATGCCTAGACACTGCCACATCCACAGCCCCCAAACAGAGGAGATGGCAGTGGCTTTGGCCTCAGTCACAGCTTCTCAAGCCGCAGGGTTCACTTGTAAAAGGGGGGCAAATAATTGTAGCCCTAACCCCTTCGTGCTATTCTGAACAGGTAATAGGTATAAAAGAGCATGGAGGGACGGGGTATACAGCTTAGTGATACAGCATCTGCCTGAGTTTGATTCCCCGAGCCTACAGAAACCCTGCAAATAGAGCTGGGCGTGGTGGCGCATGCCTGTAATCCCAGCACTCGGGAGGCTGCGGCAGGAGGATTGTTGGTGAGTTCGAGACCAGCCTGAGCTACAAAGTGAGCTTAAGGCCAGCCTGAACTGCAGTGAGATCCTGTTTCGAAAAGACAAAAAAAAGAAAAAAAAAAAAAAAGAAACCCTGCAAATAAAAAAATAAATAAAAGAGCACTGAAGAATATGAGCTCTGAAGGGCTAGCAGAAAATTTTGTGCGTTAATTTTAATTAAATATTTAGAAGTTTTCTGTCTGACCCAACGTGTGCCCTATGCCACCAATTGCTGCTGTGGCACTCCTGGATGCCCAGTGGTCCAGCTTTATTTCCCTAGCTAGACTCCATGCTGGCAGGGAAGGCCGAGGTGGTGATCCTGCTGCTCCGTCCTCTCTTCCTCACCCCGCCCCTTGTGGTGCTCGGCAGGGCAGCTGCGCCTCAGTGAGCGCTGGCTGACTGACAAGCGGCAGTGAGCTCCGGCAGGCTCCAGTTTTCCTTGCAGGGTATCGTCCTCGCCGCGCAGCCTGTTCAGAGGTTAGGGGGTGGGGGGCAGGGGTGGGGCGAGCAGCCAGCGTCTACGCGGAGAGACAGAGACGTCAGAATACAGTGGTGCGTGCTGCGTTTGTAGCCGCACGGAACCCGGACTTAGGCTGGACTCTACTCTCGGCAGGATAAAACAGCCAGAAGGCCTCAGGGATGGAAAGGTGTGAGAGGGACCGTGACGTTCTGGGGTGTCTCTTTCTTCTGGGGTATGTAAGTTTTAGATAGCACCCTAGGATTCATTCCTAGATACTTGGTTTTGTGTTTCTGAAAACTTAGGACTGTTTGGATGAAGGTGGGTATGTGTGTGGTTTGCGTGTGTGGTAGGTGGGAGGAGAGCGAGACACGTGTAGAGATGTGCGTATGGAGTGTGAAGAGGTGTGAACAGTGTGAATACGGCATGTAGCGTGCTGTGCGCGTCTGCGGTGCTTGTACGGGCTTTTATGTGCGTAGTGTGTGTGGTGTGAATGTGATGCGCGTTGTGAGTGTGGTGTGGGGGGTGTGGTACGAGTGGTGTGTGTATGGTATTAGTGTGGTGACTGTGTGTGGTATGTGTGTGGTGTGAGTGTGGCAAGCCTGTGTTCTGTGTGTACACAGACAATGCACTAGCACTTTCTTGGAGGGTCCCAAGGCTGCTCCCCTCAGAGGCCAGGGGAAGAGACCAGGGAGTCCCTTGCTGGTGGCCTGAGTCTCCCGACGTCCTCAGGTTAGAAGGCTTCTGGAGCAGGAGAAGGCGCAGCTGGGGCCAGGACTCAGACAGATTGCCATGCGTCTCTTCCAAGGCACTCAGTATCCATTGCCAGCGCCTCCATAATCTCTCACAGAAAGCCTCCACGGACTTGAGGGCTGAGTGTGGTACCCAGATTGCAGATCAATGCGGGCTGAATTAAATATTGATTCTCCCCTTTCCCTTTCAAGGAAGTTTCTTCAGAGTAATTGGCTTGCTAGTTTTGTTTTTGGCTTTTAAACTTTTCATCCTGATCGTTAAATACCCTATTGCTGAAAGACTACCCCAGGAGACGGAGCTCACCCACCATCCTCCTGCACCTCGGCCTGCTGCATCCTGGGAATCTTCCCCTTCAAGGATGAAATGTCTGCAAGTGGGAGAAACGGCTCATAAAGGCAGACTGTCTGCCATCAGCCCACGAGGCTGGCTAGGCAAAGGGCAAGTGCCTGCCCCCAGAGGCCTCAGGGCTTGGACAGTTTGTCCTAGAAGGAGGGGAGACACCACCCAGGCCGTGGGAGGGACATAAGTGAGCCCTGGGATGGGGCCCATGAGGCAGGATGGGCTTCTTTGGACCCAGCCAGGCCGCTCTCTGCATTGTCCTCTAGGAAGTCTTCCTTGATCTGCCCCTACCCTCAAGCAAGGCCTCTAAGTGTCCTGGGGCCAGAGCAAGATACTTACGAGGAACAGAACCTCCTAAAGACTGTGGCATGTTCTTCAACTATTCCCACAGCCAAGCAACATAAAATTCCACATGAGAACAAGAGTGAGGAACACTAAGGGCATCTTGATTTTTCCATCATGATAACCGAAGCATGGAGGAAGCCATGGTGGTCTTCGTGACTGTGCCTGCTCATCTGGCAGTATCTGTGGTGCTGGGGATGGTGGGATGGTGGTTATCTTCTGGGAGGGTGTCTCCACCTTGTCCTGTTGGCTTCCTCAGCCTCCAGAGAGCTGCCAGCCCAGGCTCCAAGCAGCATGTCGGACCCTCTGGCTTTCTTGCTCTGTGCCTCTAGAATTCCTGGTCGGCCGTGGGCTCTGCAGCAGGAAAGAAAACAGCAGGTCTATGTTCCCAGAGGATCAGTCTGGGGGGGAGGCTGTTCCGGGATGAGCTCGTTAGCAGAGAAATTTAATTACTACCCTCTCAGTATGCTGAAAGCTCTGTCTCCTCAGAGCTTCCCTCCTGAGTACCCCAGCGTTCTTTCTGGACCAGCTGTGGCCCTCAAGGTGAAAATAAGAGATTGGAAAATCATGGGCTGGGCCCAGAGACTTCACTCTGGAGAGTGCAGGGCTCTGATCTTGCTGGGGCCTCCCACACTGCTGCAGGCAGCACTGCTGCAAAGTCCTCTATCTATACCAGTGGTGGTGAGCCTCTGGCAGGCCTGCTGCAGCACTGTGTTTGTGTCACTGGTGTTTCTAAAAGGTTTGCCACCACTGGTCTAGACTCTGGGCCGGCCAGGTCTGGGTCTGAACGGGGCAGAATGTATTCATTAACACTCATTGAGACCTACTGTGTGCTAGGGTGGGAGGGGTGGGATGTGTAGAGCAGTACAGAGATAAAAACAGCCTATGAGCTCCAGACACCTGCTGGGCAACCCACATAACCTAGGGCAGTACAGCCACTGAGGAGTGCCGATGGGTGTGCCCAGGAGGGCACAGAGGAGCATCTAGACCTGGTGGGGGCGGTGCAGAAGGTCAGGGCAGATTTGGAGCTGGTCATTGGAGCCGGTGAGCAGAGCCAAAAAGAGGGGGTGGATAGGGCAGGGTGGGCCCAGGGGAGGAGACAGCACTGGCGCCAAGGGAGGGAGCGTCGTAGGGGACTGCGAGCTGTCTTCCAGGGGGGGTGTGGTGCCACGCGAGCTGACCGGCAGGCTGTCCAGTGTGCATCCGCGTTCTGGTGACGGTGGGAAGCCTACAGCATCAACCAACTGGGGTGAGCTTTGTAAGAGTGGCGGAGGAAGGGAATAGGTGACACGCAGTCTCCATGGGCTGTCTAGCTTACTATGCCAGTTTGCTGAATTAGCAGTCACATTATTTATAAACTTTGGGGTTTTTTGTGACAGGGTCACTCTGTGTAGTTCAGCTGGACCTTGTACTCAGCATGTAGCCTTGAGCTCTCAGAGAGTCCCCTGCCTCTGCCTCCCTAGTGCTGGGATCACAGGCATGCACAGCTCTACGCGGCCCCAACCATCTTGTAATCTCAGTTGATTCTTTCACTGGTGAGTTGGATGGCCTTGTGAAGGTCATTGTTAGCTGTCATTCTCGGTTTTCTCATCTGTAAAGTGAGTTTCATAAAATTCCATTCAACTGTGAAGTAACTGGAGGGAATGACTGACCTTGTTCCCCAGCTCCTGACACAGGGCCTGCGGGACCTTCTGCCCTTTGCCACCTTTCCTGCCCAGCTTAGGGCCCAGCCCGAAACCACAGCAGCTTGTTTTCCTTTCAGCTGCTGAAGTGTTCTGCCCTGTACTCAGCTTCTGAAAATAGACCTGACTCTGGCTTCAGCACTTTTTCCACTCAACCTGTTGCTACAACATATTTTTAGTCTAACAATGACATACAGATTTTTGCAGATTAGCAATACATTATTATTTTTAAAAAATCCAGTGAAGATAAGAATAAAGAGAAATGGCCGTGTTCATAGCATTGTTAATATAATATTTTAGGTGTAGTATATAAACTGCTAAAGTCCCACAGTAGGGTAGCTGACAACATCAAAAACCTAAAAATAAATTCAAGTTATTTTGTTTTCTTAGTAAAGTGTGTGTGTGTGTGTGTGTGTGTGTGTGTGAGTTTTCCTGGAATCAAACCCGGGGCACCCAGGGCACTGCACATGCCAGCTAAGTGCTCTACCATTGAGCTAAATCCTGAGTCCCTAGAATGCTGATTCTGATGATGGGGCCTGAAGGAATCATTCCACATACACAAAACGCTGGTGGCACAGGTACATTTATGGCTGCACTCCAGATAAGAAGGAAAGAATGGAAACAATCTGTACAATTAGTCCTAAGGTAATAGTTAACTGACTTATGATAGAATCAAGTCCTCAGACTTACAAGGTAGCTGGAATAGTCAGATTTGTAGGGACAGAAAGCAGAATAGGAGGGTAGGGAGTTACTGCTTAATGGGTATAGAGCTGCAGGTTTGTAAGATAAAAAGAGTTCTGAAGATAAGTGGTGGCAATGGTTGCAGAGTGTAACTGTAGTTAATGCCACAGAACTGTATATTTAAATACGGCTAAAATGGGCTGGGGAAAGTGGTACATAACTGTATTCCCAGCTACTAGGCTGAGGCAGAAGGATCACAAGTTCAAGGCCAGCCTGGGCAATTTACTGAGCCTGTCTCAAAATAAAAGATAAAAAAGATTGGGGATGTTGCTCAGTGCTTATGGATTTGATTCCTAGTACTGCTTTTTTTTTTTTTTTTTTAACTGAGATAGTATATTTTACAAAATTAAAAAAATAGGCACTGGGCCATGGGTGTATCCCAAAAATGGTAGCATGCCTGGCAATTCCTGAGGCCCTAGGGTCCATGCCCACACTATGAAAAGATGAAAAGGAACATCGTAGAAGAACAAAAGGACATTAAAGATTCCTTTTGCTAAACGCCAATTTGCTTCAGCAGAGCTTGTCTGGGGTCTGGTATATGAGGTAACGAATGAGAACTAGGAGAATGCGTAATCACTCTTTTATTCATTCATATCATGAAACAAATATATACTGCACCACGCTGGGCTCAGGATACAGTGGAACAAACAACAGACCCTGGCCCCTGATCTGTGCTCCTCAATTTCAGTCTGCACTGGGGGTTGGCAGTTCTAGGGGAGCTCATTAAACTGTCTGAGACAACACAGACTGATGACTCATGTACCCTGATTTTGCCGATTATGGTCGGCTTTCTCCGACTGAGAGGCAGCTGGGCCCCAGGTGGATGGCATGGGCACAGCCATTTCTGATAAACCCTCCCTGGATTTGTCCCCAGGCCCAGGAACATTCCATCCTTAGGGGGTGGCAGCTGAGGAAACCAGCTCACTTATATTTGGGCCTTTGGAAGTAAGGGAGACACACTGAAGAGGACGATTCTGGTTGGTGTGCTGGGGCTGCAGCCACAGGAGCAGGGGGTCCACATTCTGTACTTGGTGAAAGCTGGGAAGGGAGGCTGTACTTTCTCATAAGCCAGAGCCACTCGTGGTTGGCCATGCTTCCAAGGAAAATGTTACTAAAGCCTCCTCAGACTCCGGGACGAGGCTCCAATACAAGGAGGGTAGCGGTTGGCGAGTGCTGAATGTTACACTCGCGAGGCACAGCATGCGAAGTAGGACCAGCCAGTTGGCCCTGTGTGTTGAGTGTCTACTATTTTCCAGGCAGGGAGGGAAAGGTGCTAAGTACACTGGCAGCAGAGCTTAGTTCATCCAGACTGCTGTTTCACCTAGTTCAAGTCTGGGATCTGCCGCTCAGGGTGTAGTCACCTCAGGTGAATGATTTATAACTCTGTGCCTCCACTTTTTATCTGTGAAGCAGAGTAATAACGACACTTAGCTTGTGGGCGGCCAAGATATTTGAATGAGCTTAGGACTGCAAGATGCTTAGAGTGGTGCCTGACACATGACAAGTGCTGGGCAAGTTTCTATTGAGTGAGATGAGATGAGATTCAAGATATCATTGGCCCTATAGAAAGCATAAAGGGAAACCCTCTGTTTTGAAGACAGCAACTCAAGGCTTTGCATCTGCGGTCATCCTGCTTCAGCGGTCTGAGGGGCTGGGGCTACAGCTGTGCAGACACCACACCAGACCTCTGAGATAATTGACGTCTAAGTGCCAAGCCCCGGATGTTTGCCCTCCTTTTGTCCTGAGCAGGGAGGGCTCCTCCCCCACTAACATTCCCTTTGTCTCTTCTTACCCTGTCAGGGGATTTTATCCACCATGGTGCAAAAAAGTCGCTGTGAAGGCTGGAGCAGGGTTAAGCCAGGCAGCCTCCTGAGGGCCTCTGGGTAAGGGCACACCAGGTGGGTGCGGATGACAACAGAGGCAGATTAATATAATCACTATCTTACCAGCCCCCTCACCCTCTGCTCTTTCCCTTTAATGGTGATTATTATACTTCTTAGAGGCTCAGCTGCCGATGGTTATTGATTCTCCTTGCTGCAGCATTTAAATCAGGGATTTGAGGCTATTGTTGGTAACACAAGCCTCCCAGGGCCCCAGGACAGGTGCAGAGCGGGGACATAAGGACCTTTTCAGCCTGGCAGGGGAGGCCCCTCAGGGTTCCTGAGTCCCACAGAGCACTCAACACAGATGTGTCCTGGCTCTGTCTGGTGGCAGGGCAGAGGGGGAAGAGGGAGCAGTGCTTCCGGGGCTTCCCTCCGCGGAGGCCAAGGTCAGCTGTTTCCAGGGAGCCTGTCTGGGAACATCACCTGCCCCTAATCAGGGCAGATTCTGCTCCCTGTGCACCGCCCCAGTGGCCCAGCATCTTCTGCACACACCCCTGCCAGCTGCTGCGGAGGCACACACTGGTATGTTTGGGTCTGGGTGGAGCCAGGGGAGAAACAGGGCAGGTCAGTCAGGAATAGCCTGGCTAGACTGGGACCATGATAACTTGCCACTTCTTGGAAGTTTGGGGTGCATTCGCATCTCATGCACACGCAGTGCCTGTCAGGCATGGTGCTAGGGGCCTTGCCCACATCATCTCCTTTAGTCCCCACATCAGGCTCACAATGGCATGTGATTGAGCCATTTTTCAGAAATGGGAACTTAGGGAATCAAAGTGGTGTATCCAGTGAGAACCCCCGGGTTACTCAGCTAGGTTGCAGCAGCGGTGGGGTTGGACGCAGGTCTTACGCTAGGTAGGTTAGAAAAGCCCCACTTTACAGATCACTAGTGGATCGTCTTTCAAAATTGCAGGGCTGCACCCCGCAGCTCTGTTCTAGAGGCTTGGGGGACCCAGGGTGAGCATGAACCCCATCACACACGTGAGCCCAGAAGCACCGGGCTGGTGGGTGGAGGAGTCAGGTGGTGGCCGTGCCCGGGGGGGAGGTCCTGAGGCTCCAGCTGTAGTCCTGCCCCCACTGGGGTGGCCTGGGGCGCTGGGCTGGTTGCTGCCTGCTACCTCTGCTACCCCAAATGCTGTGCGTCTCCTGCCAGTCATGGCCATAGGCAGCCCCTGAAGCCAGTGCAGTGGGGGAGAACGGCCAATAAAAGTCAAGTGAAAATTCAATAAATCAAAAATATTAAACATTAAGAAAACGGATTTCATGAAGCCACAAATAAACGGAAGTGTAATGGGAATGTATTTCAGTTCTACTGAAAATACGAAGTAGTTTTCAAACTGTTTTAGTTTGAAAAGGACCCTGTGATTGAAACTGGTGAATTCTGGGTTCAGCTGAAGTCCCCACCTGCCTGCTCATGTCAGAGGCCCTGGGACAGGGGACACCTGCTCTTTCTGGTGTCTGGACTGAGCGAAGCCTGAGACACCCAGGGGCTGGTGTGCCAGCACTCTGTAGACACCAGCCCCCTTCATTGCAGAGAGGAGACTGGATAGGTAAAGTTGACACCCGTGCCCTACACACTCTATACACCAGCACGTCCCAGAAGGGTCCCTTTCCTCCTGTTCTGAGCCCTGATGTGCCCCAGTCTGCCTGTGTGCCCTCTCTTCCCCCTTCTCCTGTCTCCTCTGAGGTGCATCAGGGCTTGCTGCAGTGGTGGGCCACACTGTCACCTCGGAGCTCCTGCTGGCGGGCAGCCTGGAGCCTCCACCAGAATCCTTCACATCACCATGCTCTCTTGAGGCACAGCCGCAGCCTGGGCCTCACCTCCCTGCAGGGCCTCTGGCCTCACAGCCAGGCCTGTTTAACAACACTGAACCCCTTTCCCTGTATCCTCTCTTCTCAGAGAAAGCTCCTATGAGATCTAGGAGAGAGCAGCAGAGGTGCCTGCCACCCAAGGGGGCTTCTGTCCCCGCAGGTGCTCCTGCTCCCCCTCCCCACCTCGAGCAATTGCACCCTACTTTTATCCCCAGATCCCCCTCCTTACCCTCCTGCCTGTACCCACTGCAGATGCCTAACTGTGCTCTTGGTGAGGGTGGATAGGCCCTAGGAGGAAGCAGATCGGTGGGGCAGGACTGGAACCCTGAGGCTGAGCTGCACAGCGCGCTGCAGAGCATGCCAGCCTCCCAAGCCTCAGCTGTGCCTCCCTTACCTGGACCAAGGAGGTGGCATGTGGACTGAGGCGTGATCAGATCAGATGGTGAGTGTGCGGCGCTAGCCTGCAGCTGGCACACAGCGCACTGCCACAGGTCCTGCCTCCCCATTCCCTTTCCTTTCCAGGACACGCCTCGGAGTCTGTTGCATCGAGAGGCCTGATGATAGTGGGGGCTGCACCGCTGCTACGGGCGGGCGTCAGGGAGGCCTCAGGCTTCAGTCCTCAATTCCCACCTGGAACGTGTGACGTATCTGGATCCACATGGCTCCTGCAGCTCCAGTCCGCCCAGAGACTTGGCGATGAGTCACAGCAAGCTGATACCACAGACATGAAAGGAGCCAGTGTTGCGATCCTGGTTGTGATAATGAGCACTGAGTGAAACTTGGAACCGCTTCAGAGGCTGGCTGCCTTTGTCCAGCCCTTGCCCACTAGGATTCCAATAAAAGGACCTTTGTCCACTGCTCCTCCCCACGCACTCCTGTGTCCATGTGGTGGCACTGAGGTAGAGTGGAGGTCTCCTGGGAAGGTAGCCATTCAGGGAAGGAGGCTGACGCCACGATGGGTCTAGGACCTGCCTTCTAGGAGTTGTTCTGCAGCTTGGTCACCCAGAAGGGTACGGAGAGGGACAGCCAGGGCCTGCAGTGCTTCTCTCATGCGCCACAATGGCCTCTGCTTGTTGGGTTCTAAAAGCCAAGTAAGTGATAGTGAGCACTGTATGTGCACCCATTATTTAACTCAATGCTTGGAGCAGCCCAAAGATGGGGTGATATCCCCCTTTTACAGATGAAGACAGTGAAACACAGGAAAAATAACTTACCTATACTAAGGCATGACTAAGATTCAAACCTCAATTCACTTCTGCCAGTTAACCTGATCACATCTCCGCAGGGCTGGGGCCTGAGACAGCTTTTCTCTCAGTTTCTGACGACTGATGGAGATAGCAGGTGCGAGGTGGGTGTTAGTTGGGTTCTGTAGAAAGAAGGGTTACACATGGCCAGGCAGGGCGAAGGGAAATCAGAAAGGGTGGCGTCCGCGGAAGGGAGCAGATTGGAGCAGGCATAGGGTGAGGAGGATCCCAAGACCCAGAGAGAGCTGAAGCTGGAGGAAGGCTCATGTCCCCACAGAGCCGTGGCCTGCTGGGCTGGAGCAGGAGATGCAGAAAACTCCAGCATGGTTTGAAGGGTGAAGAAGTGAGAAGCCTCCGCAGGCCTTGTGTTATGCACCTGAGACTCTCAAGTGGACCTGAGGTCAAGGGAGCAGATCTGGAAGCTTGTGGTCCACGCCTGGGACATAGAGCAGGAAGGGTGGGGCAGTGTGGTGAGCCAGAGGGCTTGAGAGATGAGTGGAATGGGTTCCATGCTCCTCTGGAGCTCACCAAGGGTCAGATGCTACCGTGCTGAAGGAGACAGTAGGGAAAGCAGACTGTCCACCTGTGTCCAGGACAGCTGCTTTCCTCTGGCTTTAAGTCTCTTAACCTCTTGTTAGCCTTCTTCTTTTTTTTGGGTGGTGGTACTGGAGATCAAACTCAGAACCTTGGATTATCAGGCAGGCGCTCAAGCCACCGAGCTATCTCCTCGGCCACCCTCTGTTTTTTCTGACTACCACCAGATGTGTCCCAGGTGCTAGAGCCCCCAGGAAGGTCCCTGAGAACATCCCAGCCTTGAACAGGGTTCTCTCTGCAGCACAGAGGAGAGCTGGGCAGAGTTGGGCAGAAGGCAGGGATAGGCAGCTGCCAGCAGAAGGAAAAGAGGGGGAGGGAAAAGCCGTCCCCTCTTCTCACATGCAGAAACTCTCCCTGCCATGGTCTTTTATTCTTTCTGCAGGTTCATGTTGTGCTGTAACCATGTGCCAGGCCCATTTCTGCCATGCAGATGTTTGAACTAAGGAGCTATGTGTGTAGGTCCACCCTCCACACGTGCCCTGGACCACAAGAGCTGCTCTCTAAGAGGGTCAAGAGGGGCCTCTAGCAGTACAGCTGCCACCTCCTCTAGAGTCCCTTAGTCCCCTTTGGCCTGGCTCTTGCCTCATGCTGAGCATCCATGGACTGGGCATGTGCTTGATGCATCAGTGTAAACTCCATGACTAGGAGTAAGAGACCCACAGGAAATGGGGTCTCTAGCTCTGCAGCGCTCTGTAGTCCCGACTGCCCATGCTCACTTCTAGAACGAGATAGTTCAGTTATCCATTCAGAAACACAGTCGTCTCCCATCTGTCGAGCAAGAGGCACCAATAGTGCCAGAAGTCCCTCTCTGGGACCCAGCACTGATTGCATTAGCGCCAATACCCCCGGCCCCTCCAGAAGTCAGTGCGGAGTGAGGGGAGGGCTGTAATAACCTCTTGGCTTTCCTGTTGTCCTGTGCACCTGTGGACGCTCTGGACAAATGGCATCTGAGGACTGGGGCAGCGTGGGCTGAAGCCTTTCCGACGGCACCCACGGCTGCTGAGCCTGCTTGCCGAGAGCATCACAGGGTTCAGCTCTGGGGGGATCCGCTGCACTTTCATTCTACCCTGGTCCCTGTGATGGAGTCCTGCTTGGACTGAATCCCAGGAGAGAATGATCCTTTTCCATCTGCTAGCGGTTGGCCCTAGCATCCGTGTCCTATGCCTGAGAGAGCAAGGTTGGATGGAAGCCTGTATGTCTGCCAAGACGTTCCTGGGCTGGACGTCTCTGGCACACTGGGGCACTGAGGCGGGGAGAAGGTCTAGATGCTGGTGAGCTGCTCCTCTGTGTGTCCCACAGCTTTCCCAAGGTGCAACCCTGAAGAATGGGAAAAGAGAGACACTTGATTACCTTCCCCTCTCTGCTGTCCCCAACCTCTCAGTCTCATTTATGCCACAGAACTGAGGACCTAGCTGGAAAGAGGGGCAGGAAAATGGAGGTGACAGGAGAGCTCCAGCTTGCACACCCTGATCTGGCCTGCGGCATCTCTCTTCCGTCTGGATTGCCTGACTGCCATATTTCTCTCTGCGCTCAGCCCCGCTGGCCGCAGCGGCCCCAGCTGCTCCCGCTTCCCCATCCATCATGCTGGCTGCAGAGTAAATCTCACAGAGAAACCTCCCTGCCCTGAGCCTCAGAGGACAGGGCTCCGCTGTCAGAAGAGAGCACAGTTTCCAGGGGTCAGAGCACCAGGCCCTGCAGGATTGACTGACAAGGAATTACAGATGGCGCGGCTCAGGCTCTTGGTGCTCAGGAGCCAGGGAGAGGCTTCTAGAACACGCTCACGTCACACTAGTGCGTTCAGTGCGGGCACTGCAGCTACTTGCTTTCCTAGTGGTCGGGTTTCACATGCACTGTCTGTGTTAGACTGGGAGTCCTGTGGCCACAAGGCCTCGTCCAGCTAGCTGGCACTCAGTGTAGACTTGGCTGCAGAATGAAGAGCTGCTCATCTCTGGGAAGCCCCGGGAGGCAGCAGGGACCCCAGGCTGCTCGGTGTCAGCACTGTGCTGCTCCTGGGGTTTCTCTCCAAGGAACCTGGCAGCGGCCTGGCCCCTTCTCCTGCTCACCCTGTTGCTCCTTGGTGCCGAGGCCCGGTGGGTTCTCAGCTCTTTCGTTTCCACATGGACTGGCCATCACCAGGGGTTGTGCATGCTGCTCTGTCACTGAGGTCGCTGCTTGATTTTGTTCTACCCTCTGCGCACCCCCCCATCTTTGTCCCCAGCACCTAGAGTTCTCAACACATAGAGGGAATGACTCTGTCACTGAAAGAGTGAAATGAAAGGGAGGAAGAAAAGAAGGACATGGAGCAGACAGGTCCAGTGAGCCAAGGCTCATAAATAATGGTTAAGAGGACAGGTGACTGGAGAGGCGGGTCGGAGGAGCAACGCTGGACACAGGTGAAAAGACAGACCAGATTCAGCCAGAGGGGGGAAAGCTTTGAATATACAGAGCATCCTTTCCCTAGCTCCTGTCAGCACCTTCTCAAAGTGAGGAAAATACACCTATTTTCTTATGACAAAGACTGATTTGAAGATAAACCCTCTCAGCTTCCCAGGAGGTGGCAGTGACTCTGCCAGGCGGGAGTGAGCAGGCTGGAGGAGTAGGTGAAGGAGGAAGGGGAGAAGAAGGAGAGGAGAGAGTGAGACAGGAGGTGGGGGAGGAGAAGAAGGGACAGGTTTTCTGTGCGCTGATTACTAATGTGGTAGGGAGCTCAGCAGGTTCTGTGGAGAAGCGCTGACTGAGCCTGAGAAAGCAGGCTGTTAAAAAGCCATCTCCAGGCTGAACCCAAGGGGAAGAGGCGGCCCTGCAGGGCTTGGGGCCTGCTCTGCCTTGGAGCTGCGGGACTGGAAATGCGACCCTCCAGGGCCAGGGCCAATAGAAGGGGAGGGGGCTCTTCTGCATTTCACGGGGATGTTCCATCCATGGAGGTCACAGGCCCCTTCCTTGGGGAGGCAAGTGACAATCACTTGCCCCCTTTTTGACTTTCCTGAGGGCCGTACCAGTACCAGTTGTGGCACTGGAATCCTAGCATAAGGAGGCTGCCAGCAGCCGAGTCCCCTGCGGTGGCTGCCCTGAGGACCATGAGTGCATGCCCTCGGGTGGCTCTCCCTTCTGCTCTAGCAGCTCCTGGGGGCGGCTCTGTTCTCCCACCAGCTTGGGGATCAGGCGCTGGTCCCCAAGCCCATCTGCTCCTATCTCTGAATATCTCCCTGTGAGAAAGCAAATGAACATATGGATTCACAGACAGCCGCACCTTCCAGCCTGCGGGGTCTCATCCACTCAGGCAAGAGGAGGGGAAGAGGAAGAGGTCAGCGTGAGGCTGCACCACAGTAAGCAAGGGTTGGGGCGACCGCCTCCTGCCTTCACCTCTGTGGGGCAGCAACAGGGCAGGGCCCCCACTTCCGCTGTGGCTAAGCAGTTGGCGTCCTCGCCTGCTCTGGGGCAGAGTTCCCCTCAACTCCGAAGCCTGGAGAGTGGGCCCCTGAATAGCCCTCCTGAGGCTGTAAGTGAAAGCAGCCTCCCTCACAGTGCTCCTTGCTGTCCCTCCTCAAAGGGCTCACCTCCTGGAGGGAAGGTGGAGTTCTCCCTCCCCCAGCTCTCCCCTAGAGCTCCTGAGCCTTCTCGAAGGCAGCACCCCCATTACCCTTCCCAGGCCTGGTAGCCAAGCAACAGATCCTTCCTCCTTAAACAGTTGTTTCCTCTGGTCACTGTCACTCCACTTAGTGAATCACACTCCTTCCCTCTTGCCTTGCATTTTTAGTATGAGTAACAGGGACTGAGGTCACAAAATTTTGCAGAGAAGGATCCACTGTACTTACAGGAAAACCCTACAAGCCCTGCCTGTTCAGAGCCAGCTGCCACCGTCCCTATTCTGCCCCCAGCTCTGGCTGCTCACCTGGCCTCACTGGGCCTCCTCTTCTCTCCTTGGACCTGTCATGCTGCTTCTGCTCAGGGGCTCTCCACCTCCGTCCCCTCTGCCTGGTGCGTGTTCCCCACCATTTTACTGGCTGCCACTTTCTTCAGGTGGGGATGGTCAGCTCCTCCAGCACTGCCAGAGGGAGCTTCCTTGGCCTCTGTGGCCAGCTTTCGCTCCCACTCCCCGGGTCTGCTGCTTCCTCTCTAGCATCACTTCCTGTCTGAGTTATACTGTTTGTTCATGTTTATTACCTGTTTCCCTTGTTGTCTTATGTCCCCCTTCTGAGAGTCGGCCTGTTTGTTTGTTAGGATGACATCCCTGGCATTTGACAAAGAGCCATCCACAGAATCAGGGGACACTAGAGACATGAGGGCCATGGCAGGGCTGGATCTGTGGGCATCTCTGTCCACGGGCCTTGTGGACTCAGAGGCGCTTCTGTCTCTGGCTCAGCAAATGGAAACTCAGGCTCTACATGAAAGTGGGGATCCCGTTAGTCAGATCCTGCTGGCAGGTCCCTCGCAGCTCCTGAGACCCTCAGCTGCAGTTGGCAGCTCTGTCAGGGTAGGGTGTGTGTGTGTGTGTGTGTGTGTGTGTGTGTGTGTGCCTGCTCCATGGCTCTTAACATCTCTGCCTCGGTTGGGACTGAATGTTTGTGGGCTGTCATAGAAGTTATTAGGAAAACACCACCCACCTGGCGGAGCTCACTCGGGCACAGGGCGGTCAGCCTTGCTAGATGGCTGGGTGACAACAGCAAATGAGCAGAGGGCTTCCTCACCCACCCCTCCTTCAGGATGCCAGTAAGAAGGGGAGGATGGGCAGTTCCTGTACTCCTTGGAAGCAAAGGAGCTGCAAATTGGGGCTAAACCACTGTTCCCCTGGACCAAGAATGGCAGGGGTGGGCTGTGTAGAGGGTGGACTGGGCAGCTCCGCAGGGAGATAGAGGCCCTCAGGGCTCTGTCTTGTGAGGGGCTGGCCGCTGGGCCTGTTGTGATTCTGTTTACCAATAACCAGGAAGAGCCTATTGTACTCAGGGTCCAAGGAGTGGAAACACATCAGTGAATAGGAGTGCAGGAGCCAAAAGGCAGCACTCAGAGACAATAGATAGGAAGGGAGTGGGTGTGGGAAGGGAGCAGTACACTGAGAGGCCTGGAGGAGAAAGCCAGGTGGTTGGTGCCACCAGGTGGGGACGTCAGGAGGAGGGGAGGAGAAGGGACCGTGCCTGCTCAGATTTCTGTAGCAGATCTGTCATCTCCCATGCAGTGGGGCTGGCCTGGTACAGTATCTATTGGGTGTGTCCTGAGTGAAGTTTCCAGAGAAAGCATGAAAGGAGACAGGATTCAGCCTGTGTGTCAGACACCAGGCTCCAGCCCAGGAGGGCTTGCAGGGCTTTGCAGACAGGCCAAGTTGGAAATCCTACTTGCTGGTGACCTTGGCAAGGACCCGAGCTTCTCCGAGTCCTTGTGTAGGGTTGGGACAGTGCTTACCTTATTAGATTGATGGAACATTCCATGCCAGGGGCTAGTCCAAGACCGGGCACTGCGTCTCACCCATGGCGGCTGGGTAGCTGTCTGTATCCTGGGCTCAGGCCCCAGCTAAGCCACAGCGGACTACATTGAGGCCATTCCTGGAGGGCGGGCCTGAGGACGCCAGGGCTCTCGGGTCCTCTGAACGCTGCATTTCTTCCAGCTTCCTATCTTTCTCTGCCTGCTACTGTGTCTGCACGGATGGCGTTCTGACCTGCTGACTCCTGGAGGAACTTTTAGGCAGACTGATCTCTTCAAAGGGGCAACAAGATGACTTTGCCCTGGGTGCACAGCTGACCTGAAAGACTTGAACCAGAAAGACCACAAATGTTTTTCTCCTGCGGAGTGCTTTAGCTTGAAACACCTGGTTGACTGCTGGACACCTTCCTATTTTGCAGAACACCCCCAGCATGACAGTTGTTTGTGCCTTTCTGATCTGCTTTTTCCAGGATCGTCCAGGACCTCGTGTACCCCAGCGGTCTACCTCTTCCCTGCCTATCTGTCCTCAGCCGCCCAGCACTCTCCTGTTGCCTGTTCCCAGGACACTGACCCTTGAGGGGCTTATTTATCAGATTCCCCAAGAGACACTGCTAGTCTTGCAGAAGTGAACTTCAGAGCCTGTCATGGCTCTGGGAGGGGTGGTCTGGAAGGGAGGAACCCCTCTTTTGAGACTGCAGTTTTAATCCTTGAGGGGCGTGGGTTATTGGCAATGCACCCTTCAGACTTCTACCCTGGTGTCAGGATGCTCAGCATGTGTGTGGAGGGCTTGGGTCATGCCTTCTGCTACATGGATGAGAAACGGGGCAAGAAGGCCAACCACAGGGTCAGCTGGAGGCCAGACTGTGCTTGATGTGGAGCTGGAACTGGCCCTGGGGGCCGGCTGACTGTGCTCCGAGCATTCTCTGTACTTCCTCCCTGTTGCTCCCTTTCGTCATCTGATGCTTCTCCGTCCCAGTGGGTCTTGTGATGGAATGGTGAGGAGGGCTCCATCTAATTCTCAGACCAGGTCTGTGGCATAGTGGGGCTGGGCACCATGACCCTCGGATGGAGATATGCTTTGAGCACCAGAATTGCATGGAAGAAGTCCCATTGGGAGGGTGGAAGATGGAGTTAGGTGCTGATTTTCCACATGCTCCACAGGAAGGAAGGTACCCAGTGGTCGAATCCCACACTCTGGACTCTCACTGCTCCTTCCACAGCCTCTCCGTTGGAGGTGGCCACAGCCTGAGCCCCTTCAGGCCGTCTTGCGCCTGAACTGAGACACACAAAGAAGAAAAGGATTAAGGAGACAGAGCTGGATGGTCAGTGCCAAGAGGAGGCTAAAAAGCTGTGCTCCAGGGCCTGGACCTGGAAAGAGGAGAGAGGCAGGTGACAGGAGGGGAGATACCTGTGTGCAGGTCCAGTGCAAGGAAGGGTCACCCAGGCTGGACCAGGTGGAGACTGAGGGGCATCTGATGAGGGATTTTGCGGCAGCCAGGCAGGAAGGAGGTTGCCCTGGTTGCTTTGTCACCACAGGTCGGGCGGGGGTGGGGTGGGGGAAGCACAGCAGAATATAAACAGGCTTTCTTCCACCACGCAGAGGTCCTGGCCTAGCTGCTGGCCTAGCTGCTGGGACCGCGGAGGGGGCTTGAGAGGGTGGATGCAGGAGACGGTGCTGTCTGCTAGCTGGCCAGCAGAGACGACCTTGAAAGAGGAGAGGAGGAATGGAGAATTCAGGGGGTGTCTGGGGTAGGGGAGGGCGGAAGGAGGCAGGAGGAGGCTGAGAGGATCTAGACAGGGAGGGGCTGCCTCCTGTCTGACTGCCTCCCTCCCCACCAGAAGAGAGAAGGACACAGACACGGGCGGGCATGGGGGTGGGGAGGCACAGACCGTGTCCTTGAGCCCTGGGTTTCCCTGGGCCCTGAGGGTGCAGGCCCTGCTCCTGCTGGTGACTGCTGACTCACCTCCCGTGGGACACCCTCTTTCCAGCCTGGGAGAGGTCCTTTCCAGTCCTTATTTTCCGAAGTGTTTTTGAGGAACTGAGGTGTTGGTACACTTCTCTAGTCGGAGCAAGCCCCGTGCAAGCCCTAGGTTCCACCCTCAGAACTGCAGCAAAGCTAACAGCCCCAACAAACAAGCTCTGGGGGTGTCAATCTCCGGCTCGAGGAGGAGCCCCAACAAACAAGCTCTGGGGGTGTCAATCTCCGGCTGGAGGAGGAAATTCTCGTGCTTCCTTCAGGAATTCCTGCAATGATCCCCTCCAGGCCCCATCTTTTTTTTTGCAAATTCTACATTGTTCTTCATCTTTTGCTTGGACAAAGCCTGTCCTCTCTTACTTTCTTTGTGTAAAGTGGGGATAAGAATTCCTTCTTCACAAGGTGGTTGGAGTTAGATTCCTATGAAAGAGATTTAGGGCTGGGGATGTAGCTCAGTGGAAGAGTGCTTGCCTAGCACATGTAAGGCCCTCGGTTCAAGCCCCAGTGCCACATTTATAAAATGCAAATTTACAACCTGACAGAGATGACCATTCCCAGGAGGCTGAAGGGAAAAAGGAACAGGAAGGAAGTACCAAAGAGAGGTGGGGGAGGGAATCTCCCTGGCTCCAGCCAAATCCACCATCTGGCTCAAAGGGTGGATCACCCTTCCTTTGTTATAGAGATGAGGGACCCTGGCTTCTCTCCTCTGCCTCCTTCCTGGACACTGTCAACAGGCGAGAGTGGCTGTGCGGGTCCCAGGGCCTTGCTGAGGAGCAGCGGCTCCCCTTCCTGCAGGGCTGGTGGTCGCGCCCCAAGTGCTATCCTTGGGGTCAGAATTGGGTGCGGGTGGATCTGCTGACTGGCCTCTGAGGACCAGAATGAGTGAGATTAAGTAAAATGTAACCCTGGGGAGAGATGGAGTCTTGGGCAGATGTACACTGCTGGCTGGCGTGGGCACTGAGACCCTTGGGCTGGCTGCTGTGCTCCCAGACCTTGTGGTGCCGTCCTGGGCTCCATTCCCTTTTCTCCCAGGCCTGGCTGGCACCCACCCTCCTGGTCAGTCTCACCACCTTCTCCATTCTGTGGGACAGGGCGGCGTCTGCTCAACAGTGTGTCACCCCACCGCCTCTGCGTCTGAGCAGCGCTGGAGCCCAGCTCCACTGCAGAAGGCAGGATGTAGCAGTTGATCCCACCCCTCCCCTGGGGCGAGGGACAGATGCTTCGGTTAGAATTTCTTTGGAGAGAGACTACAAGGGCATTCTTTCTGTTCTTTGGGCTTCCCCAGCCAAAACTGGGGGATTAGTCAGGAGACAGATGCAGCGCCTCTGGGAAATCCTACAAGTGCATGGGGAGGCCCAGGGGAAGGCGGCAGGGCCTGGAATCCCTGGTCCCCTCCCGCCCTTGGGCAGGAATCTGATGACCTTTTCATATGTACAGTTTCACTATGAACCTCTGTAGATGAGTGGGCCTAATTCTAGAAAATCCCTTCTATTTTTTTATTTTTGGTGCCACGAGGGGGGTTGTCCTTCCATCTAGGATTTTCTTGAAGGTGGAGATCTTGAGAGTTTCAGGTGTTGCATGTTGAGGCTGTTCCTAATCCTGTAGGCTACTGAGGGAGAAAATGGGATGTGGGAGGGGGTAGGAAGGGTGGAGAGGAGAGAAAGAGAAGCACAAAGCACAGAGCTGGACAGACACACACAGCAGTGCCCACACAGAGGTGTGCTGGTACACACACTAACTCTGGAGCTGTGAGAGCTGTGGGGTCTGAAAGGTGAGGGACAGCAGGCTCAGGGCCTGCCCTGCCGCCCTCCCTGGGGCCGGCGTGCTGGGCTCCTTTGTCTCCGAGAGAGGGAGTGGCACCATGAGGCTCTCTGCTGCCTTATTTGGGAGCTAGCACAGGCAGCTCGGGTCCAAGCATCCGTCAGAGCTGGGTAAGTGATTCATCTTTTCTAGTTCTCAACTTCTTCATCTGAGGAATGTGACTAATAATTCCTGACTTGTCAGCTTGCAGGACTGTCAGGAGGATCCAAAGTGCTTGGTGAGGTGCTAGACGGGTGGGGGAGGCAGATTACTGGGTTCCCATCTATGTAGACCAAGAGAAGAAACACCTGTGCCTCCGGGCTCAAGGACCACCTGGGATCCTGAGTGGGTTACTCCAAAACCCTAAGCTCTGTCTGCCTCCTCCTCCACGTTTGGCTTCGGCTTAAATGTTAGGTCTACAAGGAATCTGCCATTTGGACCTTTAGGTCCGGCTCCTCTCGTAAGCCCGGGTGATGTTCCGTGCGTTCACTCTAGAGCACCTACTGTGACTCAGTGTGGTTCTTTGTGTTAGCCATGTGTTTCACGCCTGTCTTCTGCACTAGAGTAGAAGCTCCATGAGGCGAAGGAGTGTATGTGCTGCACACGGTCTTGTCTCCAGCATGTGGCACTGTGCCAGGCATGAGGCAGGCAGCAGGTGGGTGCTCCAGGGAACTCTTGCTGCGCGCAAGCACAGACACCCCGGCCTCATCCTTTCCGCGAGCCTCCACACCAGACGCCAAGCGCCAGCCGATGCACCCTGTGACCGGTATCTCCCACCCTTATCATTCAGAGAAGGAGCCAGCCAGATGAGAGCTGCTCTTCTTCCCTTCCACCCAGCACAGCAGGCCCTGCTCAGCGTAATTGCTAGGTTTAGTTCTTTATTCATTATCTTTGCCCAAGGCTGCCCTCTGCTGGTTAAACACTGCAGGCTAGAATGGGAAGGATGGAAACCCTGATGGATGGAAACCCGCAGGCTGAGCCCGGCTCAGGCCTAGGAAGAGGTCCCTGCTGCCTGAACACACACCCTGCAGTAGGACCATTCTCCACGCCTCGGGGTGCCCCCACCACAGGAGGACTCAGCCCAGGAAGAGCAAGAATTAAAGAGACTGTGCTCATCCCCGTGGGACCCGGCGTAGAGGCGGAGAAAGGCTCGCTGACAGAGCTATTTTGTCTCCTCCGTGGGGTGCTGGCGAGCTTTTAACAACTAGCCCTCAAAAACTCAAACCCAAATCTGGTTGGTGGCATTTATAGATTCCACGGTGTCAATCTCCGTGGCCAATTTCAAACACCAATGTGATGTTACTGGACAAAGATTTGGGAAGAGGGACCAGGTAATGTTCTGTTAGGTTGAATTTCCACCACATAGGTACCATGGACATAAATAACTTCAGGGACATGTTTAAGAGTAAAAGATATTAAAACAATGGGCAAGTGATGAATTTTGAGTATTTATTACATTTGTTTTCAATATAATGCATTTCATTGTGAGGTTATATAATTTGCTTTTTTCATAATGGCTGTGTTTAACAACTGACTTTCAAGATTCTAGAAAATTTAATCATCAGCTCCTTGCAAGCCCTGTAGCTGGTAAGAGCTGGCTCCAGCCCTCTGCTGCTTCTCCCCTCCGCCTCCATCCTTTGCCTCCTCCACCTCCTCCTCTTCTTCCTTGTTCATGGCTTTCCTGGCATTCTGTGTGGGCAGGAGGGAAGGGGAATATGGAAAAGAGCTCGACTGCAGACGCTGCTCTTCTCTGAGCCAGGAGACAGAAGGTGTTAAGGAAAGAGGAGGGAGAGATGCAAATCTGGCTACTGAAGGGTGCTGCAGTGTGTGTGTGTGTGTGTGTGTGTGTGTGTGTGTGTGTGTGTGTGTCTGTGTGTAGGGCTGAGGTGGTGATTTTTGCAGCTGGATCATGAGGCTGTCTAGTGCTGTTTAGCTTGGGGGCTGGGTGGCTTGTACCCTCGGTGGGCTCGACCTGGGGGGAGATGACTGTGGGATGCGGTGAAGCTGCCAATGGGGAGCCGGGGCAGGCAGAAGTAAGCGCTGGGGAAGAGGCTGAGGTTGATGGGGTTCCCGTCCAGGCGGATGTCTTCCAGCCGCCTGCGGGTATGTCTGTGCTTCGCCTCGTCGCAGAAGGCATCTCTCGGCATGGTCTCTATCACGTTATTCTGCAAAGCACAGGCTGCAGCTGAGTCCCTGCCCAGGGGCCTCTCTCGACCAAAGTGCTCGTTTCTCGTCACTCCCACCAGCTCCGTCTTTCCTGGGCAACTAGGGAAGCGAAGGCGTGGAATATGGTGGCCACACAGTGAGGGAGGAGACAAGGACACTCATGGGGGATGAGGGAGAGATTACGCAGGGTGAAGGGAGGAAGCGGATAGGACAGATGGAGGCACTGATGGTAGGAGGAGAAATTAAAGGTAGGAAAAGGAAGAGCAGATAGGTGAGGTGAAATAAAGATGCGGATAGTTTTATGAAAGGAGAAATGGAGATCTGGTATGGGGTTCCAGTAATCTCAACTGTCTGAGGATCGAAGCAGAAGATCACAGGTTCTGGTGCTGTGCTGGCAATTTAGGCAGTTAGTGAGATGAACTAAAAAAATTAAAAGGGAGAGCAGCTGGGGATATAGCTCAGTGTGAAGACCTGGGTTCAATCCCAAGTTCTGTAAAATAAAACATTGGGGGCAGGTGGAGGAGCAAAAGAAATGGATAGAATTAAATGGGGACCACAGACTAGATAAGACCTTGTCTTCAACACACCCAGCTGCTGGAGCTGCCTCCTCATCCCTCCCATGAGCTGGCCCTGTTATGGGGCCCTCACCTGCAGATGTAGTGAGCGCAGGCTCAGGGGGAGAGGCCCGGGGACAGAATCCAGCAGGTTGTCCGCCAAGTAGAGGAACTGCAGCTTCTCCAGGGCCTGTGGGACACGACAACACTGGAGGAGGGCTGCCCTGCTAACGAGGCCAGAGTCAGGTACTCTCTCGTTGATTCCGGGTTTACTTGGCCTCAGTCACACCCAGCACCTGGTGCTGGGTGCTGGGCCTGTGGATGCTTGGGTCTTTAAGGAGCTAACAGATGTCAACTGCAAATGAATGTAGGAGTAGAGCCGTGACCACCAAGGTGCGGGCAGCCGGGGCGTGTGGAGGGCTGTGATGGTGGACAAGAGCATAGGTAGGAAGGAGGACCAGGGGCGACTCAGCTCAGCCTCAACTTCTCTGGCATGAGAGGGGTCAGCCCCAGCGCTAGCCCCGCAGCAGAGGCGGTGGCATTCAGGAGATGTCAGACGAGTGAGCCGAGAACCTCGAGGCACATACTTACGCGGAGGCAGCTTGTGTGAGGGACTGCGCTACCAGAAGCAGGTGGGCTAATGGGAGCAGGAGTTGGGAGAGGTAAGGCCCGGGGGCTCCAAGTGCAGCGGAGAATAATAGCTCCCGCTTATGGAGCATCTGCTATCTGTATGTCATCTGCCCGTGCTCTGGCTGTTGTATTGAATCCTGTCAACTAGGAAACATTGTCCTCACTCTGCAGGCCAGGAAACATCAGAGGGGTGAAGTGCCTCACCCTGGAGCCCAGGTTCTCCTTCTGCCTCATCCTACGCTGAGAAAACAGCCTCGAGACAGGGTAGAGAGGTGCCTCATAGCCCAGAGGCAGTCTGATGTTGCTTAGAGCTGCGCTGGTGAGGGAGGGGCACAATAATCAGGCAGCCACGGCCCTGGAGAAACTGAGGCCTGAGGACACGCAGAGCTTCTGGCTCCACAGCAGTCTGTCTTGCATCCACCCCCAGGACTGCTGACTGCATAGAGGGCAGAAGGTGGCAGAGGGACTAAGGCGGGACTCTGCCTTCAGCCTGCTTTGAAAAGCAGCTCTGGCCAGGTATAGCGGCTTACGCCTGTAATCCCAGCTACTCTGGAGGCTAAGGCAGGAAGAGCACCTGTTCTAGGCCAGCCTGGGCGATAGAATGAGACTCTCTCTCAAAATGAAACAAAAGAGAAAACAGTGGGGAGGGAGCTGGGAGACGGCTTGACATTTCCTGGGTTCAGTCCTCAAGACTGGAAAAAGCAAAGTTTGACTTGACTTGAAGCTTCTAAATGTGGATAGGCTTGCAAAAAGTCCACTGTAGTATGCATTGCTTCACGATGGGGATATGTTCTGAGCAACGTGTCAGCATGCAATTTCATATAAAGAGTTCAGAATACACTTGCACAAACTCAGGGAGCCACAATGACACCAGGTAAAATAATCGTAGGAACCCACTGTTACATGTGTTGTCCAGGGTTGATGGAACTGTCATTATGAACTGTGTACCTGTGCTTAACAAAGTGACAAAGAGCATTTAAAAGAAGGGGACAAGGTCTGGGCCATTCCTAGTCATGCGGCTGGTGCCTGGGGGGAAGTGTGGTCAGTCTTGTCCACACTCTGCCCACTTGCTCAGGAAACCTGCTCCAGGCTCTTCCCAGCCCTGTAGAGTGGGCAGCTCCAGGGACCATGTTTGCACCATGAGATTTTCCCCCCTCCATTCAAAGGGGGCAGCCAGAGAGCCCTCAGATTCTCTCTCTCTTTCATTGTCTCTCTTGAGAATGTGATCCTACAGACAAAGGTCAGTCACCCAGCAGCGGGTTTGGGAAATAAAATAATTGGTAAGCAACAGAAACAGAGTCCACACAGCTGCTAATCAAGCTTTGGGCAAGTTGGACTTTCCGCGGCAGGCGGAGACTGAGGGTATCCCAAGCATGCTGGTGTGTGGAGGGTGAATGGCAAAGCAGGTGCGGGGAAGGAAGCTAAGATAAGGGACTGCGAGGCCCACCGAGGGAGAGGGACAGTTGCTGACCCTGATGTCGTTCCCTCCATTGCACATGCCCATTTCCAGGCCCCAGAGGCCTGGTAGTGCTGTGCCCCCCATCCATGAGACCACTGGTGCTGAATCCTGGAAACAGCCCTGCTCCGGAGCCAGGTGAGTACCCATCAGCCCAGAGAACCTTTCGTAAGCAACACACAGAAAGGGAAGCACTGCTAAGCCCCAGAACAAGGACGGGGCAGGGAGCCCTATGGGATCCTGAGGACAGATGATATATTGTACACTCACCCCGAAAGCCCCAGGCTGTATCCCTGAGCTCTGGAGCTGATTCCGGTGGACATCGAGGAGCTCAATGCCACTGGGCAGCAGGGGCAGAGCTACCAGCTGGTTCTCTGCCAGGATCAGATCCTGCAGAGCCGGCAGCAAGTGGAGGGCGTCATCGTCGATGGAGGAGATGGAGTTGCTGGAGAGGTCAATCCTTTTCAGTTTTGCTGAAGGACGGGGAATAAGGGGGTGCTGGAGCATACAGCCTTTCCTTCCCCATCCCCTCAGTATCAGGGAACTTTAACTATGTCTCCCTATACAAGGTCCAAGCCAGAGAAAATAATGGCCCAAATCCAGCCCCCTAGGAAAAGCTGTCAGACTCCTCAGTACCTGGTACTCAAGTTTGGTGCTGGGTTGTAGCTGTCTACCTTGTATCTAACTGGAAGAAGCCTTTTACAGGCAAAAGCCAAAAAGCCCAGGATCTCTGTATAATCCCCCACTCATTATTTTATTAATTTATTTATTTATTGGCAGAACTGGGGATTGAACTTAGACCCTTGCGCTTACCAGGGAAGCACTTATTCCACTGAGCCATCTCTCTGGCCACACCACTCATTAGTTTAAGCAAAGGGCATCAAATCCCAGAAAGGATGAGGGTAAGGGAGCTCCTATCTAAAGTAGCAGAACTTGAGTGCTGTGGTGCATGCCTGTAATCCCAGCATTCAGGAGGCTGAGGCAGAAGGATCACCAAGAGTTTGAGGCCACCCAGTGCCACAAAGTCTGCCTGAACTACATGGTAAAACCCTGTCTCAAAAAGACAAAGAGTAAAACTAAACAATAAAATAGCAGAACAGCCAGCCCATAGCATCCGGGCCTAGAGAGTAGATTTAGGATGGTCCTGTTTAGAGGTCAACAGAGGTACTCAGTTTCTGGGACATCCTAAAAATATTAGCTTCATCACACCTCCCCTTCCTAGCTCTGGGAGAAAACAGGCTACTTCCACTTGTTAGACTTTCCAAGGAAAGGAAGAACTTGAGGCCTCTGTCCTTAACAACGGGACAGACAGAGCTCACGGGGAGTAGCTGGCACAGGCTGAGGCTGACAGTGTCTGGTTGGGCGCAGGAGCAAGGACCCTGGTCACTGCATCTGCTTGGCCCCTCTCTGCTTTTCTCAGGCATACACACTCAGGCCTTTGAAGTCTTCGGCCCTGATGCGGCTGATGCAGTTGAAGCGGGCGTACAGGTAGGCGGTCGTCCGGGGGAGAGGAGGAACGTTTTCCAGGCCAGTGTCATCGCAGTACACGGAGGAACCAAGGCACACGCAGACCAGGCAAGTGGGCAGGCCTGAGCCAGGAATAAGACACAATGGGGGGGAGGGGGCACCGATCAGGCTTCGCTGCCCCTGCCGCCACCGGTGGCCCTCATCCCAGGGAGTATCTGTGCCGTGGTCATCTGTGTCTTCTTCGTGGCATGTGACGTGGGCCAGAACCGATGGGCTGCTCTCAGGGTGTCACTCAGTCCTAGCCCTAAGAGAACCAGATATACCCTGTTTCCATCAATCACTGGTCTTTTGTAGGCTTTCCTGGATTTGTATGGGCATTTTCAGGGCTTCGGCTCTCGGTCTCTTTTCCAGAGAGATCCTTTTGGCCCCCCAAAATATGGTGAGGATGAAATAAAGCTACAGGGAAGTGTAACTCCAGGGGGAATAGGGGTAAGACATGGTCTGTGTGGCTCCAAGAAGCGTCACAGAACCACGGTGGAGAGGACCACGCCTGCCCAGTCTCCATTTCCCTTCTGGCACTGGCATCCACTTTTTTTGAGGGGGAAGCAGTCTTCCCCTGTGTCAGTCTATAGCTTATCTCTGTAGCCCAGTCATGAGACCGAGGCCTGGCAATTTGTCAGAGACTTGCTATAAAAAAACTGGGAAGACTTTAGTGGCTCACAGAAATGAGCAGTGCAGGGGCTTTCTGTCCCTTGCTGTCACATGCGTCAAGATTACTGAGTGACCAGCATTAGCCCCACTCCAGGAAGGACACTCCAGGTCCTCTCTGGCAGCAATGACCAGGTGAAGTGAATGGGGGAGGAGTGTTCCCATCTTATCCTTGGGCCTGACCGAGCAGGTCCAGCAAGGCCCTTTGTGGTCCCTTTAAGCCAGAGACTTCAACTCCAAGATGACAGACTCTGGCTCTGAATGAATGTCCCAGTACCCTGGGTCTACCCAGGCAAGATGGCACTGGGGATGCTGAGAGCCAGCAAGTTCAGAGTGGGTCACATCCCACTCCTGCCCCAGTGCCTGCTCCCTGCAGAGTACTGAGCCCTCACTGCTCTGGTCTTCAGGAAGGCACCAGGGAAGGAGAGAGAGCTGCTAAGGAGGACAGTTTAATGTTAAAGCTTGTGACTGCTTTGCCCGCATGCCAAGTGACAGCCACAAAGTTATTTATTCTTCTCTACAGGCTTTTAATTGTCTCTAATCTAATTACCACTCAACCTGCTTCCCGAGTGATGCTGTTAATTAAGGGAGGGTGGTTCGCAGGGGCATAGGGGAGCTCTTGCATCGCTTTGCTTCCTATCTAAGTCTGCATTGTGGGGAGCCAGCCTTTCCTTTTGGGTTTTTGTTCTCTGTTCTTTCTCTTTTTAAAAGAGCATACATTAGAATTAAAACAGAAAAAATTACCAGTGATACAGAATTTCTCTTAACAAAGTCACATGAATTTCACAGTAATTGTTGTAATACAGTGTTATCTTCCAACCAGTTATTCATATTACCAGATATATGCATGTAAAATTGAAAGAAGAAAGAAACAAAAGAAAGAAATTTAGAAAAGGAAAAAGTACAAACAATTGAAGAAAGGAGACAACCAAGTTAAGTTTTATCTGCTCCTTTCCATAGACCAGCAGAAATGCACAGTACAGTTGTCCTAACAGTCTTATTTACACATACTGATGTATCTCTTTCCCCCACTCTCTCTCTTATCCTTCCCCTCAACTCAGTAACTCTTTCCTTTTGAATCAATTCATTCCCCTTTCCCCGTATATACTGTACCCTTCAGATTCCATTTTTCTCTTTCATGTTCTCACACTAAGGAGACAGTACAATGTTTGCACATGTGGGTCTCATGTATTTCACTTAAGAGTGCGTTCTCTACTTGCATCCATTTACTGACCAAAGACTCAAATTTATCCTGTTTTATAGCTGAATAATACTCCATTGTGTAAAAACACCACATCTTCTTTATCCATTCTAGTGTTGATGGGCATCTGGGTTGGATTTAACTATGGCAGATTGTGCTGCTATAAACATGGGTGCACACAGTGTTTTCTGTTCTTGCTGTGACTCTCTCCCTTCTTCTCTATGCTGATGAAGGCGAATCCTAGCCTTGCCCACACTCCACTCTGGTAACCCCTGGCTCAGAATCAGCCTGGTAGCCTACGACTGATGATTTTTTGTGTGTGACCATTTGGTGAGGTACTTACCTTGGCTGGCCGGGGAGCCCAGTGAGCCTGGCATCGTTGTCAAGGTAGGCCTGCTCATCATGGGGCTGGGGGTTGCTGTTCTTGTGGCTGTAGAATTCTGGGAGGGACGGACGCTGCTTGGAGGAGCCGGGCTGGTTGTTCTCGCCTGGAGACAGTACACAGCGGAGACCTGAGAAGGATTTAACTTGGGCTTCTGGGAACCTTATGACCAATTTTAAGCTATAGCAGCACCACAAGGAAGAAGAGCAGTGGAGCAAAGCGCCTAAGCTAGAAAGAGTTTGTCAGGCCCAGAGCCTTCAGTATGCAGAGGAGGAAGCTGAGGCCCAGAGAGGGAGGGGCGGGGGTCTGGGAACCAGTAGGTAGCAAGCAGAGCTAGAGCTGGTGCTCAGGCTTCCCAGGCTGGTGCTCTCCCACCGCTCCACACCAGCTCAGATCATCCTGCGCTGCACAGAGGCTGCCCAGCTTCGCTCCTGCGGCAGCCACAAGGAGCTTCCACTGGCAGAGTCTAAGGAAAGACACAGGGCCAGGATAGCAGTTCCTGTTCAGATTTTGAGGACATGGCTGATCTTCACCCTCATGCGACGTGGCTTATGATCCTGTTGATGGCATTTTGAGGGACATGTGACCTACCGAGTTTGCCACAAATGGACCAAGACATTGGAGACTTGCATCCTCTTTCTTAGTATTATGTTAGAGACAAGTTCCTATGCAAGAATAGGAATGGGAATTTGCACTCTAGAGAAAGAGCTGGAGGCTTGCAAGACATGCACTATAGGATGGGTGGAAAGGGACTGGCCCGACCTGCTTCTTGTAGGGCATGTAGTCAGCCTGCCATGTCCCTCAGCTCAGGGAGCTGGTCCCTGAAGTCTCTGAGCCTCTCATAGTCCTCAAGGTTTCTCAGTCACTGACCTCCCTGGAATCATCCACACTCGGGCTTTCATTGTGGTGCGGCTCTTCACTCCTCTTCCTTGCCCATGGCACAGAAGTCCCTGCCTCTTGCAGCACCAGACTTAGCACACTCAGGAAAGCTGAGAGCCTCATGACGGTCCCAGGGTGGGGATGTGGATGGGAGCTCCAGGTCCTAAGTGGTGGGCAGGAGGAGGGGCAGCTGCCTGAGCTTTCTCAGGCTTGGTGGGGACAGCTTTCAACCCAACCCTGCTTCCCACCTGTACCCCTGAAGCCTCTTACCATTCATCATACTCAGCACCCCCACCCCACCCACAGGCTTCCTGAAATCCAGGGCTTCGCCTAGAGACATCTCCAGCCCCTCCTCCTGGGCCACAGTCACATCCACGCCATGATGCACGCAGACACCTGCCGTAGGCTTGATGCTCATCAAACACTGATGGTGTTTGATGTAGTTCTGGGCACTGGACTTGCCTCTGGGAGAACAGAAATGAACAAGGGCCGTCCCTTCTCAGCAATGCTTAATCCATCTGGAGATGACTTACAGTTTGACATATGGAAAATAGAGTACAGCTTCTTAAAGTTGAATCGGAAATGCAGCTTCTTAGAAACAGATGACTTACAGAAATATAAGAGAGCCCTTTGTGTGTGGCTGTGGGAATGTCCCTAGAGAAATGTAAATCTGTGTGTGTGCCCTGGAGACTACACACATATGCCTGTGTGTACGAATAGGAGTGTTCATGTGGTTCCCCCACATCTGCACACGCGGGTGGAGACAAGCGTGCACACAGGCACAGCCAGCATGCCCCCTCCTCACTCCCAGCTGCACCTGTGTCTGCTCGGTCTTTTTATTCTTAATTCCAGCTGGGCCCAGGGGTATGCCCTCAGCAGTAGCAAGAGGTGTCTCTTCACCTTGCCTTCCATTCCCAGACGAACTATACGATCTTTAAACCTTTGCATACCAGTGGGCCTAAGGCCTCCAACCTTGTGCCTTACCTTTAGATGCTTTGGCTCTCAAATGGAGCTCAGCAGCCTCCAGGGAAGTAGAGACTCTGATGGGCCTGCTGGACTGCACTAGGGCTGGGGTTAGACAGCAGCAGCTGGCTGGAGGATGGAGGAGAAGCTGGGCATACTGTCCAATCAGATCTGTTGCACTCTCTGATCCTGCAGTTTCCCCTCCTTTCTCTTCAGGGGGCCTCCATTGCATTCCTGTGCTTCATGAACTGGAATCCTTGCTCTCTCCTTCTCCTTGCTCTGCGGTCCTTCCTTTGCTCTCTTTTGAATCCATCCTCCTAATAATAAGACCAGGTCTTTGAAAGGCAGGAGGAAGAATCCTCAGCCCTCAGATTCTGAACTTCTGGGAAGGCTGGACTGAGGTGATAGAGAAACAGAGCTCTCCTCCTGGCTGTTTTACTTCACCCTGAGAAGACACTGCTCTGTTTCAGTGATGGAATCCCAAGCTCCAGGAGGCTGAGCTGAGGCACCACCCAGTCCCACTACCCACAGCCCCCAAAGGAAGCATATTGGATAAAATCACCGGAGGGAGGGTTGGAAGGTACATGTGAAGCAAAATGAAGTTGAGTAAGGGGCAGAGTGGGGGCTGAAAGCCAGGCCACAGGTAATGTGCAGAGCATGGTGTCAGAAATTCTCCAGCCCCTCCAGGAGGAAGGCCCTGGACAGTGGGGCTGGGCCCTACAAAGTACTTTCTGGTCAGAGGCCTTGGGCAGCAGCCCCCAGAGGCAGGAAGACTTGTTTACTGGGAGAGACGCTGCTTCCCTTGGAGTCTCAGGCCGGCTGGGGTGAGGGTGTCCATAATGTCTCCCTGATTCTGGTAGCGTGTACCCCCCCCCCTCTGGCCAAGTTCTCCAGTGATGCACCCTGCTTCTTTCTGCCGTCCACATCCTGAGTCCTGGCTGCAAGGCTCCCTGAGGGTGACCTAGTCCAAAGCCCCTGCTTGTACAGAGGAGGAAGCTGAGACCCAGGAAGGCCCAGGGAGAGGAGGACTTGCTCAAGGCAACACAGAGCTGAGGCCAACACCCGCATCTCCTGAGTCCCAGGCCAGAGAGGTTTCCGTGTTCATTTGACTCTTTCCACCTCCTCCTGGCCATCCTGAGTCCTCAGAACAGATGGCTTTGGCAGAGCGCAGCTCGCACCTGGAGTTCCAGGTGAGGACACAGACTCAGCAGTTCCCAAGGGGCACCTGCTGCTGGGGGCAGGGACCTTCCCACAATGTGAGAACCAGGGGGGAGGCACGTTCGTTCGTGTGCCCTGCCCCCAGGTTACCCATCGTCTGGGGAGCTCTGCCATCAGGGCCTCTGCTGGCCTGGGAAGAGACAGCTCTGGAGCCGGGAGGGTCACCTGGAGGCAGATGGAACTCTTGCCGGCCGCCCTCCTGTGTGTCCGCCCCCACAATCGGCTCGCAGCCAGGGCCGCTCCGCCCCCACAGCCGACCTGGCAGTGGGTCCACCTCCCAGGCCATTTGCTCCTACCGGGAATGCAAACACAACTGCTCATTCATTCCCACACCTGCCCCCACCATCCCTCTCCCTGACACAGCCCTGCGCACTGGGTTACGTTCGCTGTCCTGCCACAGGTCCCTCTGCCCTCCTCATACTGCACCCCCACCTCCCCATCTCCCAGTCCTGCCTGGGAGCCACCTTGGTACAGACCCTCTCTTGGCTCCCACATTTGCTTTTGCAAGCTGGCTGGTTGCACACTCTTGCTCCGTGGATTTCAGGCCGTAAGCAAGTGGATGTGTGTGACCTGTGTGGGAATTGGTGAGCTGCATGCTGTTCCAGGCAGCTCTGCTCCCAGAGCCCACAGAGGCGCCGGAGAGGTGTGTGTGCTGGGGGTGGGGGAGGGCGTCCTAATCCTATCTCATTAGGAGAGACTCAAAGCGCACTGATGGAACCGAGGTGGCAGCTGGTGTGTGTAAAGTCCAGCCAGCTGACCCTATTCTGCCCCAGCTATGGAAATTCTGGAAACCCTCCTGTCTTTTGGACGACAGTGTAACTTCCCTGCTGAGGGCTGGTAGCTGCATAACTCCAGGCTGGAAAGGCAGCCCTTTTTCTAAGACAGACTCCCCACGGGGTAGACCCCAGCACTCCTCTCTTTTGGCTCCTGCTGTTTTTCCTCCTGGTCATGGGATTTTTCTCTTCTCCAGTCAGGCAGGATTAGGTTCATTCCTAGGAACCAACAAAAATGACAAGAGCCTTTCCAGTTGACCCCCAGACAGTGGCAAAGGCCCCTTCCTGTGCTCTCTGTACAACACAGCATGATTGTGGACACTTAAGACAGAAATATAAATTTGCAGATCTCCCCCCTCTGTGAAGTTGCGAGTAGTTCCTCAAGGACGTGGGGCATATGCTGCCATCCTTGTAGTCCTGACGGGAGCTCGGCATGCAGTCTGCAGTCACCGGGCTCTTGCTAGATTGAACCCAAGCAGGTGTTTAGCAGGCAGGATGAGTGGGGTGAGGGCCTCGATGGGCAGTTTACATCCTGCAGAAGATGGTGCAGCCCCAAGGGTGGCGTCGCTGCTCTGAGAGGAGGAAGAGCCCAGGCGCCTTGTTCTTGCCTTTTCTGATCTTCCATGTGGCCTGTAGACCACTCCAGGTGACTCACTCTGGGTCAGTCACCTGCATTCCACTTTCTCCTGATACATCTGAGATTGACTAGGTTGGTGAAGGCGACCCTTCTGGGTCTTTCCCCATGTACCTTGGTCCTGAGAACTGGGAGACCCTTGACTATTAATATCAGTGGGGCGAAAGAACCTGGGGTTTTGGGGCTTCAAATGTAACTACTAGATTCCAGCCTGACTTTAAAAGAATAATTTTTCATGAGTGTTATGAATTTTGGAGAAATTTTCCAAGAAAAGGTTTTGGGATAGCTTCCTTAGAAGTTTCTTAGATAAAATCTTTTCTCCATTGTTCTTATCAGTGCAAATAAGAGGTGAGGATGGGCTAGGGAGATAACTCAGGGGTCTATGCACCTGTCTGGCAAGCACGGGGACCTTGGCATCACAAGCTGTACCCACCCCACCCAGTGCTGAGCTGGCCACCAAGTCCAGGTGTGGTGGCATGTGCCTGTAACCCCAGTGCTGGGGAGGCTGAAAACAGGAGGATCACTGCAAGTCCGAGGTGTGCAGTGAGACCCTGTGCCAAATACATAAATTAGAAAAAAAAAAAAAGAGGTGAGAAGGACAGGGCTAGGAGCTATGACCTTATCGCTGCTGGCCTATTCACATTGTCAAGTTCAAGCGAGATGTTTTCATATTACTTTATTTCCTCTGCCATGAAGCATGTTGAAATGGGAAAGTTAACATGGTCTGCAAGAGAGAATAGATTCACGTGTGGAGTACATGCCCGCACCTGCTTACACACCTGAACTGTACATGCCCGAAGCAGTGACTGGTATATGCAGATGCTAGTAGCACTGATGGAATGAACTTGTGTCAGACTGAGGGGCTTTCTAAAACCCAAGGGAAACCAGCGCTCTGTGTGTGTGTGTGTGTGTGTGTGTGTGTGTGCCCACGTGTGTGCACATGCGTGCATGCAGGGGTGGAGGTACCTAGAAAGCCACTTTGGCTTGCACCCCCCTCGACTTACAGCTGCAGGGAGCAGTGCAGCGAGCAGGTTTATTCTGGATGCTGCAGTGGGATGATGGTGAGCACTGGCCGCTGAAACAGTGTTCAGGTCGGCAGGCCCAGGTCCCCTAGAGAGCCACAGGGGCTGGGTGTGCCCCGGGGCCTCCTCAGAAGGACTGAGGTTTCAGGCGTGAAGAAGGAGAAGAAAGGGGTTTATCCAGGCATAGCACCAGGTTGCCTACAGCCATACTAATGCACGGACTTTAAGCAGGAGCCTTGGAGAACCCAGCGGCAGCAGCCAGAGGCTGTGGTGAAGTGGGAGCAGTTCTGTCTTTAGCAGGAAAGAAAGTTGAGCAAAAGTGTGATGGGAATTTCTTGACTTTAAGGGTCCAGTTTAATCTAATTTCTTAAATGCTTCTGGAGCATTTCACACCCTAACTTGAGGGAGGTACTGTGTCCCCCACACAGGGGGACTGTGGAGGGGCAGCACCCCCAGGAAGAAGGTAAGGGTGATGTGAGGGTTCCTCCCAGCTGCCAACCAGGGCCTGGTGAGAAGGTCAGAGAAGTGTCTCTGGGGGAGACCATCCGTAAGTTATTCCAAGGGAAGGGGTGACTGTTAGGACTTGTGCTGTGTCAGGGTATGCTTTACAGGGGGTCAGCACACTCGAACCACAGTGCTGGGAGCGCCTCAGAGGAGGCCACCCCCGCCTGGGCTTACGTATGTGGAAGATCACAGTAGATGGGACCTGGCGAGGTCAAGGTTAAGCCGTGTCTGCCCCTAGGTTCCCCAGCTGTGCTCACTCACTGTGGGCTTCTGGCCCATTGCACTCTAGAGGAGGTCAAGACCATACCTATCACCCATTGCTCTTCCAAGCTGAGTCCCCACACCATCCCCATGGCCTTGGAACATCACCCCAAAGGCAAGGTGAGAAGACTGGATCAGTTGTGACTTTGAGCAACCACCAGGTGTCACTGATGTGTCTGACTTGGAGATAGGGCACTTTTCAAGCAGAAGAGACTTCTGGGAGATTTCCAGGTGCTCCACCCCTGTCTCTAAGACCACCCCTGTGGGGGTGGGGAGGTGTTGGTGGAAATGACTGGGCCATCTGCACTAACAGAAAACAGATGGTTGGGTGAGGCTGGGCCTCCTGACCTTCCACTGTGAACACTGTGTTCCCCAGGGCCTCAGGCCTTCTACTGAGTTGAGGGAGGGGCTCTGCTGGACTCATCCACACCCATAGTATTGGCCTATTTTGGGGCTCTCCCTCCCCCTCCCCCAAGTTAATTCCTAGCTCCTTGAGTGGCTCTTCTCTACAGTGGCTGTTCCTGTCTGAGGCCCAGCCAGGAGGGCGGGTGCCATGTTTTCCCTGGGAAAGGAGAAGGAGGGGCTTCCAGCTCTTCCCCAGAGGTGGCCCGATGCAGGGCTCTCCAGACTGTGCCCCACCTCTTGCGCTTCCTTCCTACAGAATGTGGCTGGCAGACAGCAGCGCAGTGCTTGGGAGCAGGGTGATGGAGCAACCATTTGGGAAGAAGGGATTCTCGGTTAGGAGACCTGGGGTTCGCAGCCTCTTTAAGGCTTAGGACTGAGGCCTCCCCAGAGGGTCTTTCAGGAGGGCGCTGTGAGCTTCCCTGGACTCTCTTCTGCTTCACGCTTGGCCAGAATCAAGATCAGATGTCAGTGCGTGGCGCAGCCTTCTCAGGAGCCATACGTGGAGGAGGAGAGAAGGATGTGAAGTCCTTAGTCATCTGGTTTCTGTAGCAGAGGGGCACACAGAAGGTCAGGCACTTGGGCATGCGCGCAGGGGGTGGGGGCATGCCTTTGAGCCGGGTGGGGCCTAATCAAGCCCTGGGAAATCCTGCTCCAGGGCTGCAGCAGAGCATATGAAGCACATGCCCTTTTCTGTCCTCAGAAAGGGGAGATAAGAGAGGCTTATGAGCAATAAAAGGAGAGAGAGAGAGAGAGAGAGAGAGAGAGAGAGAGAGAGAGAGAGAGAGAGAGAGAGAGAGAGAGAGACACGGTGGGCCAGGCACCTGGGCCGCCGGCCTTCAAGTGCAGTCAGAGCGGCCCAGCCAGGGCGGGGCCTAGATGATCACAGACTGCAGCAGGCGGAAGCACATCATGAGGTCCAGCGGGATGGGGGGCTTCAGGTAGTTCCCGTCCAGCCGCAGGTAGCGTAAGTGCGGGACGTTCTCCAGATCTGAGGAAAAGTCTTGGAAGGCCAGCAGGTTGCCGGGGCAAATTTGTGTCCCATTGATTTCTGCAGGGGGAGAAGAAAATCAGTGGTAGTGTGGGTGGGAGGGGAAGCGGAGGGAAGGGAGGGGAAGGACAACCAAGCCTGAAGACTCTAGAGTTCTTTCTGGAACTGGATGACTTTGGATGTGCGTGGCCGTCGACGGGTTGCCTAACCTCCAGCCTTGGTTTCTTCATTTGTAAAGTATCTTAAGTTAGAAATGATCAATAACTATTACTGCAATTCACTCTGGAGAGCCACATGTTAGCATTTCTGAACAATGGCATCCTGCAATGTCTGGGTTAGAGCCCCATGATCAGATGTGTAGTATAGAAAGATGAATCCAGCTAAGTGTGGAGAAGCCATGGAACAGTGGGATCCGAAGCCAGCAGGTGGCTGCGAGAATCGCTCTGGAGCTTTTCCCCCTGGGTCAGATGTTCTGCATGAAGGATGGAAGATGGTCGCATGAACTGACATAGAGAAGACAGGAAGCAGAAAGGAGATGGGAAGATAACAAACTTACTGATCCTAGAATGGCCTGGGATTCCATTTTTCCTTCACCTCCTGTTAGACGACATCAGCCACATTGTCTTCTATTTAGAGTTTACCTCTGTTAAATTGTATTCACATTTTAAAATTCTTTCTAGGCCTTATCACCCACGGAGGCAGAGGAGGGAGGGGAGAAGGGGAGGAGTCACCCTGATTGTCACTCACTTCTTCCTCTCCTGTTTTTCTTCCTTGCTGGAGCAGCAGAAGAGCTGCTGACCCAGGTGGAATTTTCCATGGGGACTTTGTGGTTTTGGGCCTTACCACCCTGATGCTTATTCCCTAACCTGTGAAATTGAAGGCTGCCCACCCTGTCCGTCAGGGAGAGAATGTTGGTGATGAAGGCAGCTTGCAAAGGACAGGAATTGCTAGGAACATCACTGTCACACTGATGTGGGCCCATTAGTGACATGGCACCAGGCCGTGAGAGTCGGGGTGGGCACATGCAGTGGGGATATGATTTTTCTGACTTCAACTCAAAAGGCTGAGAGGGCCTTCAGCAGCCTGTTTTTTTTTTTTGCAACAATCTGGTAGAAATACCAGCCATCCATTAACTGAGGTGTCCTTTTTTGTCTGTATTTTCAGCCTACACTGCTTCCTGGGGGTAATGTGCTCCATTTTAATAGCTCCCTGCAGGGTAAAATTAGATAGCTTTTGTATTTTCTTGAATTTGTTTCTTGCAAGATTTAAAATAAAATAATCTTTCCCCACATCTTGTAATTATCCCAGATAAGTGAGCCAGCCTGTTCTGCCCCTTTGTTTCTAGATGGTGGAAATTTCAGCAAACTCATTCTTTGGACTGGAAACCAGGGGCCTTTCATCTCCTTTGCAAGGCCCTTTTCTCTCCCCTTGACCCCCTTCATGCTTCACTGCCACACTACTTGTGTGAATGGACCCTGCTTTGTTCAAGGACCAGATATGACTCTTGCTTTTGTTTCTGAGCCTTCTGCTGGTGCTCTGCTCAGAACTGACATTTTTTACTGAAGCAAAATGGAGAACTCCTGTTGTGAGCAACAGCTGACACCCCAAACCTGGGACTCTGTTGACGTAGCCCAGGCAAACTCTCTCTTAACTCTGTTCTGTCTATTACACAGCCTTCCCGAGAGACTCAGGAAGCACAGTTTTCCCAGCTGCCACATTTTTACCAGCTGGGTGTACCAAGTATCTGGTATGGTGTCTCTCGGGGTCCCTTTCACAGATGCTCCGAAACTGTTGCTCAGCTTTGGGAAGACGTTCCCTTTCACAGCTGTTGGCTCTTGAAGCGGGTAGGCCCAGGACATGCGGGGTGAGCCCTTCAGTGTCTGTTTGGCCTTTAGGAGAGGCTGCTGGAGTGTGTCCTATGTCTACCCGATGTATGGATCCAGGGGCCAAAGGAGCTGGCGTTGATGAGAAGGGACAGGAGAAGAGAACTACTGGCCTCCAAGTGGGGTGTTTTGCAGGCTTCATCCATATTAAACTAGTCAGTCCTCGCTCTCCTGTCTACTTTGTGTTAGGAGGGATTATTACCACTCTTGTCTTATAGATGAGGGAATATCCCAAGAGGAAGGCTATATTTTCAAGGTCACACAGAGATAGCAAATCTGGGACTCAGATTTAAAGTCCAGGGCCAAGGTACGTACTTAAAAAACAAAATGTGGTGCTAAGGATCAAACCCAGGGATTTTGAGTGCTTGCACACTCCAGGCAAGCACTCTACCACAGTGGATGCTTTTAAGGCCCTCCCACCCCAAGGCTCCTGAAAAAGGGGGTGAGCACTGAGTGTCCACCCCCTCCCCACGACCCCCCACTCACTCTCGATGCTGTTGTTGTTGAGGTACAGATGTTCCAGCCTGTTGCTGATGGTGGGCACATTGCTGATCTTGTTGTGGGACAGGTGGAGCACCAGCAGGTTGGAGATGTTGAAGGAGTTCTTCGGGAGCCCTCGGTCGGAGAGCCTGTTGTAGTTCAGCCGAATGAAGGCCAGGTTAGGGAAACTCTTGAAGTATCCGCTGGGGATGTTCTCAATCTTGTTGCTGTCCAGGTAGAGTTGATGAAGGGCTGGGGGCACCTTGGGTGGCATTTTTCTCAGGATGTTGTTGGCCAGGTTAAGCTGCATGAGGTTCTTAAGGCCCTGGAAGGTGTCTGCCTTGAAGACGCCATCACTCAGCTTGTTGTGCTGCAGATCGAGGAGCAGCAGTTTCTCCAGCTTGCTGAAGACGCCAGGTGGGATCCTGGAGATGAGGTTCTGGCTCAGCCTGAGCTGCTCCAGGCTCGGGGGCAGGGCTGAGGGCACCTCCTCCAGCTGATTTTTATCCATGTAGAGGAACACTAGGCCCGGGAGCTTCTCTAGCACCCTGTGGTCCACCTTGCGGATGCGGTTGTTGTCCAAGTTGACCCACCTCAGGCCAGTGGCATTCTTGAAGGACTCCACTGGCAGCTCAGAGATGAAGTTGTTCTGGAGATAAAGGTAATGGATACGGGGTGGGATGAAAGGGACGGTGCGCAGGTTGCGGCTATCACAGTAGAGGGCTGATGGGAAATCGGGGGGGCAGTAGCACTCGCGGGGACAGTCAGGAAAGACGGATGGAGGGCCGGGAGGGAGTGGAGGAGGTAGGTCTGTGGGCTCTGCTGGCTCATGGGGCTGAAGAAAGCTGGGTGTGGGTACAGGTCTGGGCCTGGGCCGGGGCCTGCGCCCGGGCCCAGGTCTTGGTCTTCTTGTTGACTGGCCTTGGGCCACAGAGGCCAGGATGAGAAGTGGGAGGAGCCAGAAGAAGGATGACCTCATGATCCAAGCGATGCCCCTGCAGGAGGAGATAGGGGTGTAGTCGTTAGCCTGCTGGACCTTGGGAGCAGATGTCAGGTCTCCCCGGGGCCAGTCATGCAGGGTTAGCCCCAGCAGAGGTGGGCAGAGCTCAGAAGCTGCCCTGGGGGAGGAGGGAGCCAGATCTCTAGGCTCTGGATCCCCGGCTGAGATCTAGCCACAAATGAGTGCCAGTCCTGGTAGAGAGGCTCTCTGGTCTGGGAATCAGGAGTCTTGGGACTTGCTGGGGAAGCCCATCCTCTTTCTCCACTTGTGCCAGAAAAACCATCCCTGGCTTTATAAGAAGGGTGTTAGCATCGATGACTCACAGGGTCCTGGGGTATTATATCTGGCAGGGTCTTAGACCCATGATTTAGTTTCTGAGCAGTGCCTTCATTTTTATGGGGTTTCCTTAGGGCGGGAAGTAAAGGAGGTGGCCCTGGGCTACCCCTGGACTACTCCTGTGCTGACTTGTGCAGCCCTAATTTTTTTAGGTCTGGAATATATATTGAGGTTTAGCCAATGCATTCATTTTGGGGAAACCAGAAGAAGTTTTATTGCTAAAAATGGTTTGAAATTCACGTGGCAAATCCAGACCCTGTTGTTTACAAAAACTGAAATGGAGAAGGAAGAAGTAGATTGCTAAGACTGAGAAGCCATTTCACAGCCACCAGAGAGCCAGGTCTCATGCCTTCCAGAGTAGAGCTTATGTAGAAATAGGGTGCTCGGACACCCCATCCATTCCCGCTTTCCTAGGTTCTGGGCACCCTCGCCCCCTGCACTTGGCCCAGAGAAGGTTGGTCTCTGCCAGCCATGGCCAAGCCAAGAATTTTTCCCCAGACATGGAGGCTCCTGGGAAAATAAACAGGAAAGGATTAAGAAGATGTGAAGAAACACTTTTTTTTTTCTTGTGCCCTGTTATTCCTGTTCCCATGCCCTCTGCTGTCAGTGCTACTGGAGACAGGTATTGAGAAGAACTTCCTGACAGCCTGGCTGATGTTGAACTAGGGAGCTGAAGGACCTTTTGGGGTCATCCTTCACATTTGTCCTGATGCATCCTCCATAGGTTCCTATAGCTGGAGTTGAATCAAAAGGGGAGAAATAGCCACAGACTTGGGGCTGCAGATGCAGAGTGGCAGCTTCCATAGGCTTCTTGCACTGGCCCGGGTTCGGGAGGGTCCAGGGTTGGGGTGTCAGTACTGTCCTCTCCCTGGAGCTACCATTCCAGCCATGATCCCTCTTTCCTCATTGCTTCATCTTTGCACCCTTCCTACAACTGTGGAGGATCCCACCTCTGTCCTGCACTTTAGTGCATGTCGGAGATGCAGGGTTCTCAAGGTTCTCTAGGACTGAGTGGGGTTATGTAGGCCTCCTGCCTCGCTTGCTATCTCTGAGCACACATGGGTTTCCCTTCGTCCCTTGGTGTTCCTTTGCTACCTGCTCCTGCCACTACTCAAATGAGGGTAGAATCCCTGATGTCCTGGGCCAAAATGCTCAGGAGGAGCTGAATGGGACAAAGCCCAGGAAAGAAGGCAGTGAATGCTCCCTCAGGACAGTTAGGGAAAGTCCTGGCACAGACATCCCCTACACACATGTGCGCATGCGCACACACGCTCACACATGTGCACACACACGGTCTTGGCCTTGGTCTATACACTCTTGCACACATACCTTACACTCCTCCCCATCCCATACACATAAGCAAACGCACACTCATGTGACTCCTGTGGGCATGACCCCTCCTGGGTCCCTTATATCAGCATTGTGCAGTACACAACTGGGGAAGGAAGAGGGAGAGTGGGAAGGAGGGAAGGCCGGAGGGCCAGAGTGTTCTGCAGCCCTGGACGCTCCTGCTCCCCCCTGGAGGGTCTTTTCCTGGGCAGGCCCTTCCACAGGGTTCTCACAGGCCATTCTCTCTGTGTCTCCATCAAAGGGCCTTGTTAGGTTCCTGTCTTTACCTGCTTTGAGACCCTAATAGTCTCTGGATACACCGAAGGCACTGAAAAGATTATAAAACTTAATTTTGAACCTTGTTAATGGACTTTATATCATTTATAATCAGTGAACTATGAATTTACATTTTATAAGGCCTGTAATTGCTCTGCACCTGTAATGCCAGCTACTCAAGAGGCTGCATTCAAGGCAAACCTGGGTCACATAATGATACCTATCTCTTTTTAAAAAAGCCTTGAAGCTAGCATAGTCATATTACATATAAATTAAGGGGATGGTTAAAGCATTAATATTATACAAGCAAGCATGTTTTAATGCTCCGGTTATTTGGTGACCCTGATTTTCTCTCTTTCTGGACATCTTTGTCTTCTAATCACTCAGAAGTCTGGAAATAAGCAAGAACTTGCTCCTGCTGTGAGAGACGCCACCCTGGCATCGAACAGAGCCCTAGCCACGTGTCCTTGTTCCTCTGTTTGCCATGTCACCCAGAGCATATTCAAGGTGCTGCCTGCTCTGTGAGCCCAGGGGACTTGGGCTCCTGGCCTCTGCCAAGGCCGCGTCCTCAGTGTGGACAGCCCGTCCTCCTCTGGCAGCAGTGACAGGAATGGGTTCTGCTCAGAGTTCTGCTCAGCACAGTTTCCCCTCCTCAGGCTTAGTGGACCCAGACCCTTTGGGAACTTGTCCTAACTTCCTACTCATCCTTTTGACCCTTTCACATTCCATCCTCAGGAGCTAGCCAAGCTCCTCCGAGGGCCTGTAGGAGGTTTCCCAAGATATGCTCCCTGGGGCAGGGATCCAGTGTCCAGGAATCTGGATCAGGCCCAGCCCCTTCTCAGCTCCAGGCTGAGTCAGTTGTCTCTGTGTGTGCAAGTGCACCAGGAAACACTGTGTATGCCTCAGGCTTTCTCAGGGTCCACACCCCTTACTGTTCCTTTGGCTGCCACAGTTCCAACTGCACTGCCACAAAGAATGGCAGTGCTCTGGGATAGCCTAGGTCTCTACCACCAGAATCCCAGTGACAGGCTGGAGGTGCCTGCCCTCCAAGAAGACTCCTACTTCTCACATTGCTCCAAAGCACAGCTCTATCCAGAACTTTCTAGAAGCTTCTTTCCAGTCATAAGCGCCCTCAGTCCTTTAGGGTCTGTGTGTGGTTCTCAGAAAGCTGCTGCTTCATGAAGGGATAGAGTAGTCTCTTGGCCTAACTTACAGCTTTCTACATTTAAGAATGTTTCCCAAGGGAGCTTAAAATTAAAATTCCAGTTCCAACTATGTGGATCTGGGCTTGAATCCTGCCTCTAACTCTCTTCTGTGTGAGGATCCGATGAGATCATTACTTGAAGGCACAGTATAGAGTGAAACATCTCTACAAATGGCAGGGACTTGTTTAGTTGTTTACAAAAGAGCAGCTGCTCTAGAGAGGTTCCTGATTCTCTTCCAAGCCGTGTCTATCTGCCCTATTCATTTAAGCTTAGATCCCAGGGCTGGGCACGGTAGGGCTGAGGACCAGATGGTTTGTCAAGTCCTTAGGAGCAGTTTAATTGGCTGTGTGTGTGGAGGCGGGGCTGACGCTGGGCGGGGCTGACGCTGGGCGGGGCCCCTGGACTCGGCAGCGTCAGCCCCAGGGTTACTCCATGCTGAGCGTTGGCAATGTGTTGGCTGCAGATTTCCTGTCTCGTTGTCACCCCGAGCCTCCTCATGGCCTAACCCAGAGAGCTTCCCTGTCCCACAGCTGTGTCCGTGGACATCCAGATGCTGTTTTCTCTTCCTTTCCCTCTTCCTCTTCTAAGCCCACACTTCTGCCAGCCATCCCACTCACTTTCTCTCTGTGTGGAGCCCAGAGCATGGTGGGGAGCAGGGACACCAGGGGGCTCTGCCTCTGCATTAGCTGAGGACCCAGCCAGGTGCACCTCGCCTGTTGCAGCTCAAAAAGCACTTGGCATAAATGCAATGCTATTGTGGAGAAAACATGCATCTCTCCAGGGTCCACTACAGGGGAAGGCATACACAGAAGGAAGTCCTCATGGCAGACTTTCCATTCTGAGAGTTGGGGATGAAGCAAGCAAGCGGCTTTTCCCCCTGACAGCCTGGTGCTCTCCATCTCCTCTCTGCCTTCCTCCCCAATCACCACCTGTAACCCTTGAAAAAAGCTAAGAAAAAGCTGGGCATGGTGGCGCATGCCTGTAATCCCAGCACTCAGGAGGCTGAGGCAGGAGGATTGTTGTGAGTTCGAGACCAGCCTGAGCTACAAAGTGAGCTTAAGGCCAGCATAAGCTGCATAATGAGACCCTGTCTCAAAAAAGACAAAAAAAAAAAAAAAAAAAAAAAAAAAAAAAAAAAAAAAAAAAAAAAAAAAAAAAAAAAAAAAAAAAAAAAAAAAAAAAAAAAAAAAAGAAAAAAGAAAAAGAAAAAAGCTAAGAAGAATTGGTCCCTGCCTTGGGTGGTTTGTAGATCTGGGCACCAACCCTACAACTATTTAGCTGGGTGCCACTGGGCACGTCTGATTCCCCCTCTATCAAAGAGGTTACAACTTTTTGGGGTGGGGGTTCAGGGATTGAACCTAGGACCTCCCGCCAATAACTTTTTACTGGATTGTTTAGAGGGTTCAACAAGTTCTGATGAGCACAAGTGGCCAGTGAATGTTAAGGAATTGTTGGTATTTCAATCTCTTTCCCCTTCATCCTGGCTCGAGGGCAGTCCAACTCAGTGTCTTTAAGGTTAGGATGCTTCCTTGTGGTGAGCTGTAAGTGCGAGAGACCACACTGGGGACAACCAGCTGGAGATACCCTGGCACCCAGGAAAGGCTGATTCTGTCCATTCCACTGACCCAGCCTTCTCAGCAGGTGGGGTGAGCTGGCCAGCAAAGGCAAATCTTCCTGCACTGACTGTGGAGTCCCACTGGGATTCCTGATGTCCCCCAACCTTTTGCACTGTTTTCTGTTCACCCAGCCTTGCGATGTTTCACTCATGCCCAGGAACTGGGGCTATTCTGCAGGACGGGGAAGGGGTAAATAACTGATTGCCCAGCCCAATTCCAGGAGCCCTTCGGGAACCCAGGAGGGCCACAACAGGGCCCTGATGCAGGCAGGTAGTAGGTTGGGCTTTTGGAGCTGCCTGGAGGGAGCTGCCTGGAGGGAGCTGCCTGGAGCTCCTCTGTGACACAGCTGCCTGGTCT
Organism: Ctenomys sociabilis; assembly: GCA_004027165.1. Classification (NCBI taxonomy): domain Eukaryota; kingdom Metazoa; phylum Chordata; class Mammalia; order Rodentia; family Ctenomyidae; genus Ctenomys; species Ctenomys sociabilis. Next base: position 567 of record PVKA01012972.1, on the reverse strand, counting down.
GCAAGGCCAGGGTCCTACTATTCCCTCCCTCTGGTGTTCTCGCCACTCTCCAAGTAGCGTCCTGTTGGGACACCTGGAGCTCCCGTTCAAAGCCTCCCACAGCTGCTACCCAGAGAGCACTGTGGTCCTGGTTTGTGCTGTGAGAGACCTCTCGCAGGCCAGGCTCAGCTTCTCTGGCCCTGCAGGCTGCTGGTCCACTCAGTGGGTCTTCAGTGACAGTCTAGGCACCAAGCTCCCCACACTGCCCCTTCCCCTCCCAGGGTATATCTAAGACCTTCCGTGCCTGGGAATGCTCTTCTAGCCCACACCCTGCCTGTCATTTACTGGAGAGAGATGAGTTGGGGAGATGGTGCAAAAGCCTCCTCATTTTCCCCTTTCTGATTGTTTAAAGAACAACTGTCAGCCGGGCGTGGTGGCGCATGCCTGTAATCCCAGCACTCGGGAAGCTGAGGCAGGAGGATTGTTGTGAGTTCGAGACCAGCCTGAGCTACAAAGTGAGCTCTAGGCCAGCCTGAACTGCATAGTGAGACCCTGTCTCAAAAAGACAAAAAAAAAAAAAAAAAAAAA